>CM076582.1:720236576-720416336 GCA_034641835.2 Pinus albicaulis
AATCAATCAATTATCTAAAGCATTGAGTTCTCTATGAACATGATTAATATTAAAGGCAGAAAATAGATATATTTTCAGCCAAGTCAATTGAGTGTAATGGTTGATTATTTTTTTAGTGGGAGAATAAACCTTCCTAATGATATTGACAAGAAGTTTGGAATCACCATAAGAATTCAGATATTTACATCCTAATGCAAGAGCTTGTCTGATTCCAAGAACAAGGGCTTCAAGTTCAGAAAAATTGTTGGTACAAACAAATTCAAGTCTAAAGGCATATTGGTGAAATTACCTTGATGTGAATATAAGATAATACCAACATCATTTCCCTCGTGAGATGAGGCACCATCGAAATGTAGATACCAAAGTTGATCATCTGATTGAGGTTCACTAAGAGGAGAAACATCTTCTTATGTGAAGAGGGAGTAAACACCCATTTCTTCCTCAACATAATTATTATAAGGTTTAGGTAAAGCTTCGATGAAGGGAGTGATCCGACCTTACTTATACAAAATAATATTTTTAGCATTTTTTGGAATATTCATATGTGTCCCATCGAAAGATAAGTATCCACTTGTACGGACTTGCCAATCCCTTCCTAATATGATAAAATAGTTTGAAACTAACATTTCCATCGTGTCTATGTTACATGTAGTCCTAATTATCAGGTGGACACAAGAAACCAAGGTAACATATTTGAATATACCAATACATTCTTGTAACAAGTTTGAAATCTACTATCTTCTAGGGAGTTTCATCGGTACACTGCAAACCAATTTCTTCCACGATAATATTAGGCATCTCATTTTATCAAGACCCTCCATATACTAGGAAATAATATACGATATTATCATGAATTTTCATGCACACATAGAATGGAGAGGTCCTAAAGGGACTGGAAATATTTTTAGCAGCTAAATATATTTCCTAAGGGGATTCTTTAGGTTGGACTTTGAAGTAATTAATGGGAGCGACGACTTTCCCTTTGAGTAATAATTTTAGTTGCTTTTGTTTCTCGGGAATTGTGTCCATATCAAGTAACGAAACATCAGACTTAATGTTGGCCATTTGAGTCAAAATGTTGAATCTAGGCAAAAAAGTTGAAGAAGAAGAAGGAGAGGAATGTACAGTTTGAGTGGAAGTGAAATTATTTACAGATGAATGGTTAAAAGTGGGATCTAAGGACTTTTTATTTGAATATTTCTTAGAATATTTTTCTTTAGTTGTAAGAGCCTTATGAGCACTTCTGGTTTCAATAGCCAAAACATATTCTTCATCAACCCAATCAAGATTAGCCATGATAGGGTTAGACCTTTTACCAAAAATCATATCCCTAGCACTTTTGTCAACTTAACATGTTTTCCCATCATGATATTCCTCATAAAAATCACACCATGGGTGATAAAGGAGAGGAACATGTTGATAAATCTATTGGAAAACATGTTCATGCCATTAAGTGGAGGTTTCGGGTTGAGAGTTAAGTCTTTGTTTATATGAAATCAAAATGTTACTCATGTCTTGTTGTAAGATTGAAGTCATATCTATTTGGTTAGCTTGACCCTTGAGAGGTACTTCTATCCTTCAAAGTTTCTCTTCATATTCCAAGTAGATTTGCAAGGCAGACTCAAGGCTGGTAGCATTATTCTCTTCTAGCCATTGGCGATAGGGGGAGGTAATGCACTGTAATAGTGCATCATTGTACTTTTTTTTTAAAGGGTGGATAATTTCAAGAATCTAATTATAAAGTTTAATAAATCGAAGGTCAAATTTTTTAATGTTCTACCCTTTCAGAAAAGAAACATTATTGTAATCACATAAAAGGTCACTCAGATTCCAAGGTTCACCTTAAGCGGATTTGAACCAATAACAAAATTCATCCCAAGTACTAAAACATTTCGAAGGTAATTCAAAAAAATCCACGAAATCCTTGCTGAACAGAGAATTAACAAACAATTTCGTACATGTATCGTTATCTATTGGCTCAATATTGTGGAAAGCATTCAAAAAAATGATCAAGTGTTTGTTAATGGTGTCGTCGATAGAGATAGTTGGGATTGGAAGACGAATAAATAGATCTAATTGAGATAGTTGGAGTAGCAGTAGCACAAGAACCAGATGAAGAAGATCTGGAGGAAGTGGATCCCTGAGTCCCCATTGAAGGATGACCCTGTGTTCCAGAAAATACACGTTTAGCTAGTGAGTTAGTTCGAGATGAGCTTGTAATACTTTTAAGGAAACAATGACGTGCTTCAACTTCTAAAACAATCCTACGACGTTGAATTTCTTTTAGGATTGTCACCTCTAAGCCATATCGAAGATTGAGGCTCACTATCTGTGCAAAAATCAGTGATGAGGAAGGCATACATGTTGGTATTCACTTTCATGTTGTTTATTAATTAAATCCCCGTGTTCATCAGCTTCATCAATATCACAAGTAATTATAGACCAATCGTGATCTAATTGTTGGATGTTAGATGTGTTATTACAGAATAAAATGAAGAAAGGAACTGGAAATTTTCCTTTGATCATTCAATTGGGGGATAAAACCAAGGTACTAATTAGATCAAATTGTCATGAATCAAAACATATTGAGGTATTAATAGGATGATATCTTACAAATGGTTTGGATGCTCACGCTGTCAAATTTGTCTTCGGACAAGTTCCCTTTGTTCTTCCAATTCAACGTCTAGGTAGATAATTGCCCAATTCCTTACGCACTCCTCATTAAAAGTTGACTTTTGGAGGATGAAATAAAGTAAGGAATGATTTATGTTTGATTGAAAATTAATCCAAAATCCAAGATTGGGTTGTTCCAAATATTGACTATTCATGGATTAACAAAATTTCAAAGTAACTGAAGAAACAAATCGTTTTCGAATCTGGTCACCAAATAATGTTGATGATTGTTTAAGTTTGTTAAACTTAAACAACTCAACTCCTCGAATCGTGTTAACTCAGAAAGATAATAAGACAATGTGCTCATAATTTATTGTTAGAGAATCAGAAACGCAGAAAGATCCTCTTGTTCTTGATAATTTATTTGTGATCTTCTATAGTTTTCATTATGTTCTTTTTATTAGTTCATCAAGAAAATGTAAAAAAAAATACATCTAGATCAAGGAAACTAGATGCAGACCAACAACGAGGGAAAAACCTCACTCTTGGGGAAAACCTAGTCAGTAGTTCTCCCTTCAATAGTGATTCTTGAGACTCTAGACCTTGACCCGGATTTCCTCCACACCAAGTCAACCTTCCTTGTGATCCTTCCTGAATTTGGCAGTAGTAGCAGTACTATGATGACCTGAAACTGGGAACTTGCTTATTGATACTTCGATATTGAGGTAGATACTTCGATCTAGCTTCAAATAGTTCGATTTAGGCCCAATACAACTTCTCTAAGAAGTAACATTCAACAAAAAAACTTTGGCTTCCTCTTCTCTTGATAGCAGCACCTTGGCAACACCTAATGCAACAACTGTTGTAGTAAAAAATTTGAGAGATTCGATCTCCCAAACTATAGCTAAAAATGTAGAGAGAGTAGTGCCAAAATTTCGAATTTCTTCAACTCTCTAAGCTTTCCCAAAAACGAACCCAAAAATTCCTTCTTCTCCAATTCACAATTTTTCCTTGTTGCAGCTTTAAAATCGAATTTATGTGTTGCAGTGACATCATTCCAAGCGAGTTTGATTCCACTATATATATAGGCTTGAGATGAGATCAAATTCTTGGGCTTGAGTCTAACTTGATCACCTTAAGGCCAACTCATATTTTACTCAATACTTGACCTATTTGCATGATTCAAAAGCCCAATATGGATCAATTTAAGCCTGCAATAATCCTATAGACTCAAAATAAAACCTAGAAGTCCACAATAGGGACTTTGAACTAAAATAAATATGACCCAAGTATGAAACCCATGCTTTAATCATTCATTTGATAATAATATAAAATTCTTCGCTTTATTATTTTGACAAGTACAATAAGTATTGATTCAAGTACAATTTATGAAGACCAAGCCTAGTTACATTCTTCAACATTTACAACTACAATCTATATGTTTTTGTTTTTTTTTTTTAACGTTTTATATTGAAGGTTTATGATACATGAAGGGAGAATTTACATAAACAAAGAAATGGAAATACATACATTTGAAAAACGATATTTTTGGTAGAGCATATGATAAACGAAAAGAAATAAAAACAAAAGATAAAATCAGATTAGTTAAAGTAGCTAGCTATTCATAATTTCGGTTTGATAGCCCCACATTCTATAGAGCATAAGATGTGATAATTAATAGCAAATAAAAAGAGATTGTTGTTAAAAAATATATTATAAAAACTTAGATATGCAAAATAACATAGTTGTAAAATAGAGGCCGATTTTATTAATAATTAAAAAGTACAGCCAAAATCTTGAAAGGAAGACTTCTAAAAAATCCTTTGATCAGTTTAACACAAAAACTACTACAATGTAAATCAAATCATATAGAATAGCTCAGAAAGTAAAGAATGGTAGCTAATTGAAATCCTCGTGAAACTCTAGATATGGGAAACTTGCTCTCTACAAAATGATAGTTCTTAGTTGGTTAAAATATGAACATGCCTTCAAACAACACTGGAATAGATCAAAAAGATGAGATACTTGATAAATCCTTGAAAGTATTAATGGAGACGCCCTAATTTGTCTCCCCTTGGTGAATTAATACTGTTTTCACCATCAAGATTAGCTTCTAACTTTAATAAATTAAAATCAGAGGACAAAATGACAACTATAAATTTTATGGCATACCTATCTTTATAGTTCTCTTTCTCTGCCTTCATAGATCATTCCTCCTTTTAAAGATCCTAACTTACAGTTTGGGAGGTTTCTCCCTTTTAAAATATTGTATTAAGTTTCATTTTCTAATATGATTGATTAGAAAGTGAGGAGGTATGTTCTAAAGGCAATAATTAGTTTATGAAACTTATTTTTAATTTTGACTCTAGTAGGTGGGACCCTTGTTTCCATTGATTGGGTTTGATGATTTATTTGTATTAAATACATAAATAAATAAAATTCATGACCAAACATTTTTCCCCACATAAAACCCGACCATAGTAACAATAATATGATATATGATATCAAAGAGCATATTCGTGTCTCATGTGCATCCAATCGAAATATATGTCACATCATCAGAATTTATCCACATATAATATCAAAATCAGACCAATGCACAAAAGAGAACCCTTGCTTCTCCCAACACTCCTTGTTTCTCCATGATTATAATCCATATATATAAAATGTCCCATCAAAATATGTAAAAATAGTGTGTTGTATGTATGAAAAATAGATCTTTATGTGCATAATCATGTGTCTTTTCCTTTAAACAAAAACCCATACCATGAATAAAATAAAATATCATAAATGCCCATATGTTTGTGTAGTGAAAATTACCTAACAATAATTGAAGTAAGTAATGTCATCATCATATATCAACATGTCAATATTAATAACTCAAAAATATCCATAAACATACCAAAAACATGTTTCAAGTACTTATAAACTATTCCCCCTGCCTATGTGATGGAGAACATTCTACATGTTACTCTTCCTGACAAGGGTGAGGTGTGTGTTACACAATAATTTGTTACCCTTCACACTTCCTGTCCTTGATCTTGAAGTTCCCCGTGACAGGTCCTGTGCAGTATATCCACCTGGAAAAATACACAAAGATATCCTTTGAAGAATCAAAGAAAGTTGCCTTGAAAGATCACTGGAGAGACTTGGTTGAAAAAATAAATTTCTGGGCCTGCTCGTGTTGATGGCAAGTTGACAGTTCTGGCCTAGCACTATCAATGCCCCTTTTTCTGGGAAAATCATGTTGTGATCCCTTTCTGGTAGTGTTTCCTCAAAATCGAGGAGAAGCTTCGACCTCTAGAAGCTCCAGGACGACAAGTTGGTTTTTATTCAGTGGTGATAGGGTTGAGCTCTCTGTTTTTGGATATTTGATGTTATGAATGTGGGTTTATCCCTTAGAAAGTGGGGCTTCCTCCTCCTTTCATGGGCTCCCAACCTCTTTTCCCTTCCTATAAATTGAGTCCCATCCTTCCACTATTGGTCGGTCATTGTTGGGTTGGTAAGATCATTCATTCCCTTTACACACTTGTATTGTGATAACACCTAAGCTATTCGGGAGAAGGAATGGTTTTCTTCAGTGAAGGACTCAGACATCACTAAAGGGAGGCCTCCAACATCAAGGTCTAGGTTGTAAGCTCTCTCTTCTATATTCATTAATAAAAAATTTGATGTTTGCTTTCTATATTTTTCTAATAATTTGCAAAAATAGTCTAATGTTCCTTGATCTGTTAGATAGCTGATGTTCATGAATATTATGTATTGGATTACATTTTTTGTTGCCCCTTGATCTACTGCAGGTAATCTTACGCCACTATTAGCGAGGAATGAGCTTGAGGGACCGTGGATAAAGGCCACCATCAAAGTGTTCAAGCATAGCATCACGAAAAGGTAATCCTATCTCCTTTCTTGTCTCATTTTGAATATTAGCTAAGGAAGATTGCATTATAAAGTCTCACAAGTTGATAGACCCAATCTAGGGCTAGAGAGATCACCTCTATCCACAGAGGGGATTTATCTTCACAAAAGTATTGGTGACTCTGTTCGGGAGCTTTAGCCACTTAGCCTTCCTTTCCCAGGTTGATCTTTGATCAATTTGACCGATCATTGAGATCTAAGTTTCCTTAGGTCTCTATATGTTTCCATAAGGTTTGGCAGTTAATCCAGTGTGTCAGGTCTGGTTTTGGTGTGAAATTATTTTTCTTTTCCTTTGTTTTTAGCTCTCAACGCATTTTATGTCCTCATAGTAGCACTAACAACATTGTTTTATACAAAACAACCCCGTTGATTTGCCTTTCAACACCCTTCTCCTCACCACAGAAGCATTGATCTCAAAGCTAGGAAAATTTAGGCTTTCCCCTTACCTTTCCAATGTGTCTTGACCTTTGAAGAACATCTGTCAAGTCCGAATGACCTCCTACCTTCGTGATTAGCTTGTTTGTGTGGTTAGTTTTGCTTCTTTGACTTGCTTGTGAATTAGAGTGAAGTTTAACTACTTTCTAGGTCTTCTAGGTAAATTACCCTTTTTTGGTCACTTGTGCTTGCTGTCAAAGAATTGATAGGATATTCTTTAGAATTCTATTCCAGTCAGTTCAAAATCCTTTGCGTATTTATTTTGGATTTTTTTTTTGAAGTTTCTTTCTGTTGCACTGGTAATCTCTACACTTAGAAATCACCTTCAATTTAATGTCAAACATAAGATCACAATTTGTTTGATTTGCAAGTTTAGGAGAATGTGTCTTCTTTAGTTCTCGGATTCAAAAGAGTAAATTGAAAGTGATTTTCATTCGTGCATTTTTTTGAAGTGATCTTGTTTTCCATTTGATAAAAGAAATGTGAAAAGGATTCTTTTGTTCATTTGGTTGAGTTCACTGATTTCATTTGCATTTTGAGATTTCAAAGTAAAAGAAAAACAAAAAATTGTTATGCATCTTAGTGGAAAGAGAACCAATTTCATTTTTCCGTAAGCTTGCATTTTGGGGAATAGTGAAATTGAATTCTACCTTTAAAAACAATATTTTAGTAGTTTTTAACTAGTTGGGGGGCATCATTGTTTGTTGTATTACTTGCACTCTTATTTTTGTTTCTTCCCTCATTAGTTTAGAATTCATTAAAATGGAAAGAATCTCTTTTAGAATTTATTTGCATTATAGGGTTCAGGTGACATTGATATTGAGCCTTAAACTGAGACTTAACTGAAGATCAAATTTAAAATTTATCCAATTAACCTTAAGGAGCATTTGAAATTAATTAAAATATTTAGAGGTCTAGGCTAGAGATGTGTTCCAGCATCATTACACGTATGAGTTGTCGCTAACAGTTTGTGTTACATTCCGGAGGTGAAACCCCGTCCCATGTATGGATGTATATAGGACTATGCTCCATGTATGAAAAGTATAAGGGGATGCTCTCATCATATGGTTACACATTAGACAGCACTGCTACAGATTAGACTCCCACGTACCGTTGAGTATATATGGGGAGACACCACTAGGTTTCAAGCTTGCCATAGGTAACGGAGTCGGTTTCCTTTTAGCCATGATACACTGAACACAACATTTGGGGAGATTGGTTGTAGTACGTTAAGTCCTTGGTAATTTTTTCTATCATTTATCACCAAGGTGTATATTACAGTTCACGGATACCTCGTAATCCTTAATGCCTAGTTCACCCTTTTTGATTTATTTTTTATTTAATTTCTAAAATCAATTGCCCATGATAATATCTTGCTTGTGAAGTTCTCCGGCCTCATCTTTTCCTGGTTAATTGTAAATTTTAAAATATTATAAATTGATTCACCTTTTCTCTCTTTTATCTTGCCTTAAAGGTCATCATGTCTGAATCATCGGATTCACATACATCCTCTTCTGAATGATCTCAAGGCCCTCATCCTGAGGTCTCCCAATTTCCAGTTGGACCCCTTGAAGCTCAAGGCGTTGAACTTGGAATTGTCATAATTGTACAACCTATTTTGTCAGGTCCACCACGTGACGATTTCCTTTCATCGTCATCTAAGGATCTTGAGATGGAAAGTCCTGAACCGTCTGCACAGTTTACAGTCTTTCCTCCAAATCCACTCTTCGATCTGATAGTGGTCTCACCTAAACAGAATTTTAGTCCTTTTTACGCACCTAGTTCTCCCCTTGCTGCTTCTCCAGTAGAATCTCGCTTACTGGTCGTCAGTTGTTTACTTCTGAAATGGCATCTAACGGTGATGACATTCCATTCATGAGTGCCCCTCGGAGCACTTCATAGGAAACCACTGCAACTCATATTCCAGAAGACATTTCATCCATGTTTCCTCCTAAAGGCTATCCTTACGTCACCACTCCTCAAGATACAAGAAGTGGGACGGGAATACCCTCTATTCAAGTCATATCTTCACTTCCACATGGGTATACCTCTCTTGAAAGCCTTATGTTAGGAGCTTCTGGAACTATGTATTTATTTCCAGATCCTGTTTGGTTAACGAGAATCCCTCCATATTTTAGCCCATTCATTTCGAATATGGATTCCATATCTCAACCTGTTGTTCGACCTACAGTGACTATAGGTCAAATGACTGTTTCAAAAGGATCTACTACCCCACTGCCACTATCTACGATTACTGTAGTTACACCATTGATTGGAAAATCTATGGTTTCGTCTGTGCCTGGGGGGAAGTTCAATCCTGTTTACACACCTCCCCTTTCAAGTGGGGGGCATCTGAACTCTGGACCCATTTCCGGAGTGGGATAAGCTAATGCTAGTCTAGGTGGAACATTGCTTTAACAACCGACAAACACTGTTGTAGGAACTAACCCATTGAGTGGTCAACCTACTTCAGCTCCATTTTTCTATCAGCCACCCCACATTCAGTATTCTCAGGTTAAACAACCCCATCTCCAACAACCAAATTATAATATCCACATGTTAAGAAACCAAACATACCTCATCAATATGTTTAACAACCAAATATGAAGTATCGGTATGTTCCTCGAACAAACATCTCACAACAATATGTCCAATAGCCCCAACATCCAGTGGGTATTATTGTGACTAACCCTCTGTTTTTTCCTTACACCCAAGTTGTTCTGATTGTCCCTTTGGGTCAACCTGGTGCTCACCCCAATCAGCTTGGTGTCTAATAGAAGAAAATTCCGCAGGGTCAATACCACCAGCCCCAGTTGGGGCCTCACCCTAGTACTCAATATCAACAGATCCCTCAATACTAGTAGACCCAACTGGGAACCCAAGATGGACCTCATGTTCAAAAACGACCTCAGGCTAGACCCTATGTTCAACAAGGACCATATTTTCAAACCCACTCGGGGCCTTATCAACAGCCCCAGTAGGGTCCCTACGTTAAGAAGCAGCTGAAACAAGGTACTTACCAACCATGGGGGAAATATGTGTATCCAAGTCAAAATCTGCCCTATTGGGGATGCAATATATATCAACGAGGTTGAAACCCTCATATGGGTAACTTTTAATGACCATTTTCTCCTCACCATCCTTCCTTTCCATTTTTGGCTACGTTGGAGTTGTCGAATGTGTCCAAACTCACAAATGACCCCATCCAACATATGTTCCATTGGCTGCCAATTCCAAGCAAGATTCTGGGAGATTGCCCAAATTTTAAAGGTAAGTCTGAGGAAGACCCCCAAGCCCATGTCATGATGTACCACCTATGGTGCTCTTCCAATTCTTGGGTTGACAATTCAATTCATCTACGTCTTTCTAGTGCACTCTAACATGTGTTGCGGTTAAATGGTATATTGAACTCCCTCAAGGTGTCTTATTCGATCTTAACACCTTGGACATGGCCTTCCTCACTCACTCCTAGTTACCTATCCTGTATGAAACTGTCACCCAACTTCTCACATCATTGCAACAGTCAACTGCAACATGTTATCACTCTCCCAAACTTCCCAAGGCTGAAAATTGGATTGAAGAAATGTAACCATGGACTAGGCTTTAGGTTAGGTAGCTAGCCCTACCAAGACCAAAGAGGGCTCTCTCATTGTCACTTTGTAGTCAATGTATTTATTGAATATATATTGATCTTAGGCTAGTTATGTAAGATTAGTAATAAGGATTTTTTTTTTAATGTTTTAAGTGCTGGATAGAAAGGTCAGTGAGAAAGCTAGGTCTCGGGTTTTTAGGTTTGAATTCCAAGGTCAATTTTCATAGAATGTGTGAGGCTATATAGGTAGTTTGAAAGCATGCTTAATTGTTCATTTAGTATAGGATGAAGTGATAGAGATTCTAAATAAGCACTGGGGTGAATTCATTCATTTTAGAAGTAAATAGACATAACATGTAAACCTTGTCTAAAACAGAGCATGAACATACATGATTTCTGCTTATAAACTTACAAGATAAACATATAGAAAGACGTATCTGAAATAATAATATGTCATTTAGAATGAATAGAGAAAAATACATAAGAATAAAAAATGCTCCAATGCATACTACAAGATTCTCAACACAAGTTTTGCAAATTTGTCTTTGATTTCATTCCAAAATGTTGATTACAATAGCTCCACTATAAAAGAAGACTATCCAACTCAACAAAAGAATAAAGAGAGTGCACTTATAGAAATATGAACCATGAAAACTCATCAGGTTGATATACCATCCCAAATTAATTGTAAATACATAATATGAGTCATTTCCTAGATTGTAAGGACTTTAGAAACCATTCCCTAAAATTCAGCTATGAACTAGGAGTGTTTGTCCCTTACATTAAATTACATATTTCCTCATGATAGGAGGAAAAAACCAACTCAATTACTCTAATTCTAACTCATAGGAAATCAAAACCTCGAATTTGTGACATTTTTGGAGCTTGACAAGTGTCCTGAGGAATCCAATGTTGATTTGTAACATTTCTGACAAAAGCATAGTAGAATTTTGCAGAAGCATAACAGATGTTTGCAGCCAGATTTGAGTCACTTTTAGGAGTCCAGATACAATTATGAAAGACTATTCAACTAGACTTATGTCTCTAGTTTCTATAACATATTTAATTTTGCAAAATGACCCACGGGAAGGCCTCAAAAAACTCATTCTCGCAAGGTTACTCCAAAAGCGTAGCAAGGACTCCAAAAAGGTGGCAGAAGCATAGAAAATGGGTGGTTTTTTGGCCTTTTCTCCAAAATTAAAGATTTTCATGAAAATAGGGTTCCTGGTCTATTATTTACTCATCAAAATTCATCTATCCATGTAAATAAATCATCATTTGGATGCCCCTAAAATAAGCGTAGCAAAAGTTTGCTACGCTTCTGTGAGGAAGAATTTCCAGAATTGTGCAAAAATCACAAAAAATACCAAAAATGTTCAAAAATTCTCAATTTTTTTTTATTTTTTTTTATTTTTTTGGCACTTCTGTATGATGGGTCAAATAGCCAAGGAATATTCATCCAACAAATCCAAGCTATCCTTCTCTTTAAGCTTCATTTGAGTTTCTTTAAGCCTTTTCTTCATCTGTTTTATCCTTATTTGAGAAATTGTGTTCCTGGTGCGATAGTGATTTGCCATGTGTATTTGTAGTTTATTGTCTCTCTTAGCCCTCTTCAAGAGCTTCTCCAAATTCTCATTTACCCTTTCCAACCAAATTTCTCTGCCTTGATTGATATCCATGGCTATTAGCTCATCAAAGGTCAACTGTTTAGGTGAATGAGTTGACTGTCTTTCTAGCTCCAGTGCCCTTTTGAAGCCTCTTGTCTTTGGCCTTATTGGATGTGTTTTAGTCTCCATATCTTGCATTTCATCAACATATATGACTTGATCACCTTTACCTTTATCTGCCTCTAGTTTTGGTTTGGGTTTTCTTTGTAACAATTTCTTTATCAATTGAAAATTCTCATGTTGTAGGAAAGTAAATCGAGAATTAGAAATGGATAAAATCATACTCAACTCTTTTATTTCCTCATCCTTCTCCCTAATGATCTCCTCAACTGATTTGATCTCCACCTATTCTTCTACCTCAACCTCCATTGACGTTGATTCACTATGTTGGTGCAAAGGTGTTTCATCTTGATGCATAGGAGTTTTCTCATATTTCACTTTGTTCAACAATGGTGTCAAGTTTAAGTAAAATTTTGATAGATTTGGGCGCAAACACCTGTCTCTTTCCCTTCTCATAGGTATGGCTAAACTCAACAACCCTAAGAGCCTCTGAAAATTGAGTTGGCATGCTAGAAGAGCCAATCTCCATTGGCTGCGATGACAGTGATGGTGATGATGTTCTATGCAAGATAGGAGGGCTAGTGGTAGGCATTGTTTCTACTCTTTCCATGAAGGTTTACCAAGTCATGTTGATGGATGAAAGGTGATGCAACAAAATGATTTTGACTATACCATGATGAAAAATACTTGGGTGATGATCTTGTGTTCTGCTTTGAACCTTCTCAGTCATATTAATCAAACTCATGTATAAGTAATTTGGAAAATCAAGTGTTTTGATAGAGATGAAATGCATTAACAACCTGATATGGTACCTATACAACCTGGAAAATATTTCTTCACATGTGAAATACTTCATTACTAACATCATCAAAGGATAAGATTTGTTACGGAGGTGTATGAAAGGAAAGAGGTAATCTGGTTCCTCTCTAGCATGAGGTTTGAGAAATTGTTTGTACTCTTCAATGTCTAAGTCCATGCCCTTGATCCACTTCTCTTCATGACAAGGAGTACATGTTTCTGAAGAAATTAGGTCTGATGATAGGTTAAACTCAACTCCTGCAATGATGACCTTTCCCATGTTGAAACTTGTGGCAAATAAGCTTGTAATTTGTAGATGATATCCCTCCTCCATGAGCTTCTCACGAAACCTCAAACATCCAGTCATCTCAAAACATCTTCTAGCCAAGTGTGAAGCATTGATTTCATGCATTTTGAATGGTTCTAACCTAAGGTGGGACACTCCCTTGAAGTTCTTATTCTCACTCACTATCTTGTTTATCTCAGAAAGGATGAAAACCATAGTGTTTTGGTGGGATGAGTATGTGTAGTGAAATTTAGGAAAAACAAAGTGTAAGGATGGGGTAGGTTTAGAGGGTGAGATGAAGGGTTATGGACCTAGGGAAAATTCTAGAAAAAATTCAGTAGATAGGGTTGTATGTTAGCTCCTTGTTGTGAGTGAAATCAAGTGAAATGGATGTGAGGAAGGTGGTTAAAATATGGAAACACAAGAAATTCCCAAATTTTCACTGTGAAAATTATCTAGAATTTAGGGTTTCATGAAAATGGCTATTAGGGATGTTATGGATGGTGGGAGATAAGAGTATGAGGTATATGGGAGGTGTATGGTAGTGGTATATGGTAGGGTTAGGGTTTATTCAACTAGACTCTTTCAATGACATGGAGAAGTGATGATATAGTGTAATATGGAGTGAGCATGAAAATCTATAACAAACTTGGTAATTTGACCAAGGGAGTGTTGGAAATACTGAGAGGGGGGTGAATCAATATTTATTTTCAATTGTTATTTTTTACCAATTATATTCTTCAAAATTAAAAAAAAGAAGTATATAATAATAATATTATTAACGATCAAGTTTAACTTCAATCCTTTTTCAAATAATTGAGTACAATAATTGTGTGAGGGCACAAACCCCTTCTTCTTTAGGCACGAACCTGTTTCCAAGCACCAACTTGGAATTTAATGAGGCTTTGACCTCTAGGGCTTCGACCCTATCTTCTCAACGCAGAAACCTTGTGTTTAGGAGCTCCTACTCCAGGGAAACCAATCCTTCTTTGCTTCGTTTAATAGAGCATGTGAATAGTACTTACTTGAATGTTCTTGACATATTCTTCACTGTATTATTTCTTCCAAAATTCTTCATTGACTTCACTGTCCACTTTTCTTCATCACTGCCCTTCAATTAATCCATCAATATTGTTATATTCACTGCCAAAGAGGAAAATATCCCTGCTCGAATCCTCAAGAGGTTTCACCACAGGTATACCACCAAATGCAATTAATTACACAACTATCTTAGCTGAATAGATCGAACATTGTAAATGACTAGACTGAATACAAAGGTGAGTGTTGAACTAGTTCATCGTGCTGAAGTATTATCATTGTCCAAATATTATATTTCAGTGAAAATCCACCACATAAATGTGCAATGTGAATGAGCCACACTTTGAATAGGAACAACACTCATGGTTCAACAAAAAGATACAGTCCGAGGTAAAACAACTCAATCCGAAATTGCAGTATGATGCTTGAAGGTAATCCGAGGTAGAGAGATACAGTCTAAAGTTTCAGGTGTCACAGAATTGAGGTAGGGAAGCCCACATATCCTTTCTTTTCATGTTGAGATTCAACAGGATGATGATCCTAGTGAAAATTCAACACCTACACTAGGTGGGGCCCACAGGCTATTTTTAGGTGTATGTCTATCTTTAGAATGGTGATCAAAGTCTATTTATAGTAGAAATCTATTTATAGATGGTTGAGAAAATTATATGGATGGATGGGCGTCTATTTTTGGAATGCCTGTGTGAAGTCAGTTCGTGGATTGCATGTCTAAAAATAGAATGCATGTCGATTATTGTTATCTATTAATAATAATTAGACAATAAATAATAATCTATTCTCTTGAAGCACTTGATTTCAGTTAACTGATGTGGAAAACCAGTTAACTGAAGGAATTTTGAGTTCAAAGGTTGGTTGGTGGGACATGCTAGTGGACTTCATTGTAACTGAATGATACAAAGTTGTAACAGAGTTGGATGTGTAGTTATGTGAGTTGTAAAGTAGTTTAACTCAGTTAAGTGAGTTAAACTCAGTTGTGCTAGTTGTAACTAGTTGTAACTAAAGATACACTAGTGAGAGATCAGTGAATTAAATATTAAATTAATTCACACAGAATGATCTCACATGCAACTGAATATTTACTCCTGTTAACTACATTCATGTCAGATCCAATGGAGACTCAGTTGAGAGATAGGTGAAAGGGATATTTTGACTATCAGTTGTGACTGTAGTGGGTGCACACTTGCAACCAAACACAAATTGGAGATTCCAATGAGGATTGCACAATCAAGGAAAGGAAAGATCAAATTTATTCAGGGATTTTCATCAGCACGGATTGTGCAGTGGAGGTAGGCTATCAGGAGACAGTAAATTGGCACAAGTATTTGCCAATATTTGTATAACAGTGTGAGACAATTGTATATTGTACTGAGAGCTCCTGGATTAGACTTTTGTATGAGATTATTTCATGATCCATGATGTATACATAATATATGATAGTGGTGTTTTTAGATTTATGCTTTCCCAGTAAAAACATATGTGTTATGTGCGATTGATCTTTCTTCATGTGTTTGCAATTGGAGATTAATTTTTCATAAAGATTTAAGTAGAAGGATTCTATATTTAATAGTGGCATATAATTGTTAGATCAGGAGAATCCAGGAAATACATAATTGTATTAAAATTTCTACATGGTATCGGATCAAAGAAGATTTCAATATTGAAGCAGTAGCTGAGTTTGTTGGTGGAAACAATTCGATTTTGCTGCAAGAATTTCTTGGTGTGACAGTTGAGTAAACATCGAAATGGATTTCAATGGCTTGCGGTTAGAGTATGCACTCGAGGGCAGCTCAAACTAAAATTCATGGAAGGATAGGATGGAGGTGTTGCTTGAAGATAATGGCTTGAATGAATTCATCGACAATGATGTTCCTAAGCCCACTACGACAGATGCTGAATTACTTGACGCCTGACAAAAGAAAGTAGCGAAGACGAGAAATATTCTGTTGGAAGGTGTGAGAGGCCATATTGTCTCAAGCCTTCATGGGAAATCCACTCCATTTGCAATGCAGAAGGCTTTAACGGAGCTTTTCCAAAGTAGCAACAACCATAGGAAAACAGTGCTAAAGGATAAACTTAGAAAGATAAAGATGGAGAAGGGCGAAAATATTCCTAAGTATCTCACAGAGTTTGTCCAATGTCGGGATGAACTGGGGAGTGTGGGAATCACGGTTGCTGATGATGATTTGGTGAGTTTGGCTCTCTCGGGACTTCCTAAGAGTTGGTACATTTATCAAGACTCTATCAACGAATGGGAAAAATTGTCGGATTGGGAACGACTGTGGTCAGATCTAGTGCAGGAGGACTTCAGGCGGAACACTAGAGATGGCTCTTCATCAAAGCATGGTGATGAAGAGGATTGTGCTTTAGCTGCCAATGAAAGGAAAGGGAAGGGGAATAAATCCCATTCAAAATCCGAGGCTAAAGGAAAGAAGTTGGATTTGTCCAAGGTGAAGTGTTTTCACTGTCACGAACATGGTCATCTCACCACTAACTACCCACAGAAAAAGAAAAACAAGAAGGTTGTTGGAGCTGCAGGTGGTGAGGCCATTTCCTCGCAATTTGAACTTGATTTCTCTTTGATCGCATGCTTGGTTTCAAGCGTAATGGTATCGATGTGGTATCTTGATAGTGGTGCTTCCTTCCACATGACAGGAGATAACGAGATTTTCAGTGACTTGGAGGAGAAAAATCGCCAAATATATATAGATATGGGAGACGATGGACAATACAGTGCAACTGGCATTGGTAATATTACCTTTGAGAGGGATTTAGATAAACCATTTCATTTGAAAGATGTTATGCATGTTCTAGGTCTGAAGAAAAACTTGGTCTTAGTTGCGATGTTGGAGGATAAAGGTTATGACATTGTTTTCAATGATGGAAAAGCTTTCCTGTGACATAAAACAATGGTTCAAACCAAGAGGATAGGGATTCGAGTCAAGAATCTCTAAAATATGGAGGTAGATGGCTGCGCTTCAATGGTGGGCAAAGAAGAATAAGTGGTGAGCCCGAATGAGGGTGAATTATGGCACAGGAAATTGGGCCATCTTCACCATGGTGCCCTGAAAAATTTACAGCATATTTCTACTAGACTTCCCAAGGGTACACTTGCGTAGTTAGATCAATGCGAGGGATGTACTATGGGTAAGTTTGTGAAGACCAACTTTTATGAGAAGGAGAACCATGCTTTGGTGATCCTGGAGAGAGTTCACACAGACGTGTGTGGACCATTTTTGGTTGCTTCAATAGCAAAACAAAGGTATTATGTTATTTTTTTGATGACTATTCTCGTAGATGATGGATATTCTTCATGCCAAAGAAGGATCAAACATTCTCAAAGTTTGGTGAGTTTAAAGAATTTGTGGAGAAAGATTCGGGGAAGCAGCTGAAGGCTCTGCAGAGAGATAATGGTGGTGAATATATCTCAAACGAATTCAAAGAATTATGTAGCAAAGAAGGAATTCGAAGAGAACTCATAGCACCTCATAACCCACAGTAGAATGGGATCACGGAGAGGAAGAATAGAATGATCATGGGTATTACATGAGATATGCTACATAATCAGGGCCTACCAATGCACTTGTGGGCAGAAGCATGCAACACTGTGGTTTATGTGAAAAACCATTGTCCTCATAGAGTACTTGGCATGAGTACACATGAAGAAGTTTTTACTAGTAAGAAACCAAATATTTATCGCTTTAAGATTTTTGGCTCATTTGTTTATGTGTATGTGAACAATAATGCCAATAAGAATCTGGAGCCGACTACTGAAGTTGGGATATATGTGGGGTACACAGAAACACCCCATGATTATCATGTGTATTTTCCAAATAGTCGAATGACTATGGTGCGACGGGATATAAAATTCAATGAGGAGAAAGCCATGAAGTTGTCACTTGAGAGGGAGCTATACTTACATGCAGAGGAGCAACTTTTTGTTCCCAAAGATAAGTCTCTAGATGTGTATCAGCCATAGGAGGAGGTTAATGGACTAGAGGAGTCCACTCATATAGAGCCAAACATCAGAACTGGCAGAAGGCGTACCACAGAAGCTGAGAGGCTAAAGCTTGATGTGTCACAGAATGTAGGAGTCCCTACTTCATAGTGCAGACAGAGACAGTCTCCTGACCGATTCAGTAGATACATGGCTCTCATGAGAAAATGTATTGTGACTGAGCCATATTCCTTTCAAGAAGCAGTGCAGGGGCCCACATGGGTAGATGCAATGGTGGAGGAGTATGACTCCATTGTCAGAAACAGTGCTTCGGAAATTTTTCCAAGTTCAGTTGATAAATCAGTGGTAGGTTCAAGATGGATCTACAAGATAAAGAAAGATGTTGATGGGAGTGTTGAGAAATACCAGGCCAGATTTGTGGCCCAGGGCTTCTCATAGATGAGGGGATTGATTATGAAGAAACCTTTGCACCTATCGCACAATATTCTTCCATAAGGACCATCATTGCTCTCTCAGTGCATATGGGTTGGCACATTCATCAGATAGATGTGAAGATTGCGTTCCTTAATGGGATCATTGAGGAAGAAGTGTACATTGAGCAACCTGAAGGATTTGAGATCTTCAGTAGCGAGCCGCATGTGTGAAAACTCTAAAGAGCGATGTATGGGTTGAAGCAAGCACCCCGTGCTTGGTACACTTGGATCGACAACTATTTGACTGGACTTGGATTCACCAAGAGTGAGGCGAATGCAAGCCTATAACAGATTGTGGTGGAGGGTAAGCTTTTAATCATTTTTCTTTATGTTGATGATTTAATACTGATTGGTGATGAGCAGCTGATACACTCATGCAAGGAGGACCTTGCAAAGGAGTTTGAGATGAAGGATATGGGCCTCCTTCACTATTTCCTTGGATTGGAAATATGGCAATGAGAAGGTGAAATTTGTGTGTCTCAAGGCAACTATGCAAGGGAGAGACTTAGTAAGTTTCACATGGTGGGTTGCAAACCCATGGATACTCATCTTCCAGGAAACTAGAGGAAAGAGAACGCTACATCTAGAGAGGTAGTGGATGCTACTGTCTATCAACAATTGGTGGGTTTGCTCATTTATTTAGTTAATACAAGATCAAACATATTCTATGCAGTGAAAAAACTTAGTCAAGCGATGGTTAAGCCTACCAAGATTTTTTGGAAGGCGACCAAGAATGTCTTGAGATATCTCAGGGGAACATCTCAGTATGGCTTATGGTATAGACAGACGGATGAGGTGAAGTTGCATGGCTTCACGGATGCAGAATGGGCGAGCAGCCCAATGGACAGAAAGAGCACATTAGGAGGGGTCTTCAGTCTCGGATCTACAATTGTTTCTTGGTACAACAGGAAACAGAGATCCATGGCACTTAGCTCAGCGAAAGCGGAATACATGGCAGCAAGTCAAGCTGCATGTGAGGCTATCTGGATGAAGAAGATCCTGGTCGGTTTGTTTGGTTCTCACTTAGATCCTACTGTGATTAATTGTGATAATCAAATTTTCATTAAACTATCGATTAATCATGTGATTCATGATAGATATAAGCATATAGATATCCGGTATCATCATATCAGATATTGTGTGCAATAGAAGATCATGTTGCTTCAGTACATTCCTACGGAAGATCATGATCCAGATATTCTGACGAAGGCAATCACCATGAGAAAATTTGAATACCATAGAGACAAGATCGAGGTAAAGGATAATCCCTTTCTTGTTGAGAGGGAGTGTTGAGATTCAACAAGATGATGATCCTAGTGAAAATTTAGCACCTACACTAGGTGGGGCCCGCAGGATATTTTTAGGTGTATGTCTATTTTTAGAATGGTGAACAAAGTCTATTTATAGCAGAAATCTATTTATATATGGTTGAGAAAATTCTACGGATGGGCACCTATTTTTGGAATGCATGTGCGAAGTCCGTTCGTGGATTGCATGTCTAAAAATAGAATGCATGTCGATTATTGTTATCTCTTAATAATAATTAGACAATAAATAATAATCTATTCTCTTGAAGCACTTGATTTCAGTTAACTGATGTGGCAAACCAGTTAACTGAAGGAATTTTGAGTTCAAAGTTTGGTTGGTGGGACATGCTAGTGGACTTCGTTGTAACTGAGTGATACAAAGTTGTAACTGAGTTGAATGTGTAGTTATGTGAGTTGTAAAGTAGTTTAACTCAGTTAAGTGAGTTAAACTTAGTTGTGCTAGTTGTAACTAGTTGTAACTAAAGATACGCTAGTGAGAGATCAGTGAATTAAATATTAAAGTAATTCACATGGAGTGATCTCACATGCAACTGAAGATTTACTACTGTTAACTACATGCATTTCAGATCCAATGGAGACCGAATAGAGAGATAGGTGAAAGGGATAGTTTGACTATCATTTGTGACTATAGTGGGTGCACACTTGCAACCAAGCACACACTGGAGATGCCAATGAGGATTACGCAGTCAAGGAAAGGAAAGATAAAATTCATTCAGGGATTGTGATCAGTAGGGATTTCACAGTGGAGGCAGGTTGTCAAGAGGCAGTAAATTGGCACATGTATTTGCCAATATATGTATGATAGAGTGAGACGATTTTATATTGTACTGAGAGCTCTTGGATTAGAGTTGTGTATGAGATTGTTTCATGATCCATGATATATACATAATATATGATAGTGGGGTTTTTAGCTTTACGATTTCCCAGTAAAAACATCTGTGTTATTTGTGATTGATCTTTCTTCATGTGTTTTCAATTGGCGATTAAATTTACGCAAAGATTTAAGTAGAAGGATTCTATATTTAATAGTGGCATATAATTGTTAGATTAGGATAATCCAAGCAACACATAATTGTATTAAAATTTATACATGTCACAGTGATGATCTGAGATACAAGGGCTAATGATTATGACACTTATCCAAATCTGAACCCTTAACCCAGTCAAAAGTCTGAGGTGAATGTTGTTACCAGTTCTAAACCCTTAATATATAATATGATATTCAATATACTGTAATATGACCTGAATTACTGTCCACACATTTCAGGATGGTCCGAGCTCTATATCACTCGGTCCGAGGCACTATTATGAGTCTTCTACACAAAGTTCCAAGGTATAAAGACAGTCAAGATTTAACCCTTAAAATATTACCTCCTCGGCCTCCTTCATTCAGGAGTTGTGAACTTCCCTTGTTGTGTTATACTTCTAAAATGATATTCACCAAATTTACGATTAAGAAGTAGATCTGAACGTTCTATATATAGAGATTTTTTATGCCAAAACAAAGAGCTACGTTTCCATAGGGCAAGTTGTCATGAGTAGGCAAAGTGTACGTCGGCTTAATAAATGAATGTATGTTTTTAACTTTAAAATTCAAGTTCTCTCTAACCATGGGGAGTTGAAGTCATGTGAGGGCTCTTTTGAAAGAGGAAGTGATCCTCTTTCAGATGGCATAGGGCTTATTATGGAAGGATACTTATTTTATGTAGAAAAACTTTATTTATTGTGACTGTCCTTGAAATGATATAGTGTAGAAGTGTGGCCTTTTCATAGGGGTCATGATGGTGTAGCTTTTCATTAGGAGATCTCATCAAATATATTTCCATCAATGACAATTCATCATTGAAAATTATTGACCAACAATCTCCCCCTTTGTCATTGATGGAAATATTTCAACATTTTCTCCCCCTTTGATATCAATGGAAAAGTGGGGTCCTCTCCCTTTCAAGTTGCTCCCCCTGTCATGCTACTCCACCTTTCATGGTGCTTCTTGTGTTTTCTTAACGTGATTCAAGAGCAATGACCCCCATATTCTAGAGAAGACACTCAAATGCTTCTCGTGGAAGGGGTTTTGTAAATATACCTGCAATTTTCTCTATTGTATTGACGTATTCCAACTTGATATTTTTTTCAGCAACTTGTTCACAGATAAAGTGGTATTTGATTGGAATATGTTTGGTCTTTGAGTGCATCGTTGGATTCTTTGAAATACTGGTGGTGCTAGTGTTGTCACAAAAAATAGTGATTGGTTTCTTAGTTTCCATGTTTACATCCTTCAAAGCTTCCTTAATCCATAATATTTGTGTGCAACAATCAACATCAGCTATATATTCGGCTTCAGCTATAGAAAGAGATATAGATTATTTCTTTTTGTTGAGCCAAGATACAAGACAATCTCCCATAAAGAATGCATTTCCAGTGGTAATTTTTCGATCATCCACGCTTCCAGCCCAATCAACATCGGAGTAAGTTGTCACAATAAGTGTTGAGCTCTTAGGATACCAAATACTGAAATCAACAGTTCCTTTTAGATATCTAAGTATTCTCTTTACAACTGTTAGATGGGATTGTTTAGGACTTGACTAAAATCTTGCTACCATTCCTATTGCTTGCATGATATCTGGTCTTATAGCAGTTAAGTATAGGATTTCTCCAATTATTGACCTATAAAGAGTCGCATATATGATAGGGGTATCATCATCTTTACTTAATTTACAATATCTAGTCATTAATGTGCTCATATGTGCACAATATTCCATCCCATATCTTTGGAGCATGTATTTAAGATATTTTTCTTGAGATAAAAACATGTCTGTAGAGGTTTGAGATATTTTTAGCCGAATAAAGTAAGACAACTCACCAATCATTGACATTTAGAATCTTTTGGACATATTTAGAGTAAATTCATGGCTCATCTCATCATCATTGATAGAAAATATTAGAGATTTCTCCCTGCTACTCACTTTTTGAAACCTTTTTGTTGCAGATAGTGATCTAACTTTGCATACCATGCTCTAGGGGCTTCTTTTATTCCATACAAGGCCTTTTTCAGGTTGCATACAAAATATTTCCCTTCGGCAAGATCAAATCCTTCTGGTTGCTCCATGTAAACTTCTTCCTTGATCTCCATTCAAAAATGCTAATTTTACATCCATTTTATAAACCTTGAATCATTTTGAGCAAGTAAATGCCAATAAAATCCTTATGACTTCCAATCGAGCTACTGGTGCAAAGCTTTCTTTGAATTCAATTCCTTCAATTTGCGAGTATCGTTTGCAAACAAGTTTGGCTTTATTTCTGATAATTTGTCCATCCCCATTCATCTTGTTTTTGAATACCCATTTTGTTCCAATTATATTTTTATCTTGTGGACGAAGTATCAGATCCCAAGTTTCATTCTTTTCAATTTGAGACATTTCTTCTTCCATGGCCTTTATCCAATGAGGATCTTTACTTGCTTGAGAAAAATGTTCAAGTTTTATTAATGATAAGAGAGAAACATCATCTTTTCTTGGAGTGTTTGTCATCCTTCTTTGGGTTTCGATTCCCTCATATATATTCCCAATAATCTATTCTTCCGGATGATATTTTTGAAGGAATTTGATTTTAGAAGGATTTTGTGAAGGTTCACTTTGTGGCTCTTCATCTTTTTCAAGTTCTTCTTCACTTTATTCAAGGAAGGGCTCAACTTCATGATCCTCAATTTTCTTTTCTAGAATGCCTTCATCAATATTCACATCAATGATTTCCACTATTTTCTGTAGAATATTTTTGTAACATTTGTAGGCTTTTCTCCTTGTGGAATACCCAAGGAATATTCCTTTGTCAACCCGAGAATAAAATTTTCCTCGTGAATCATCCTTAATTTTTATGAAGCAATTGCTTCCAAAAATCTTAAAATACTTTACTATAGCAGGTCTTCCTTTCCATAATTCATAAGGATTCTTTTCATTATTTGGTCTTAGTTGGGTTCGATTTAAGGTATAAACTGTCCTCCAAACTACTTCTCTCCAAAACCTTGGTTGCAAATAAGCTTCTAGTAGCATTGTCCTTGCCATTTCTCACACAGTTCGGTTTATTCTTTTAACTACTCCATTTTTCTTGGGAGCCCTAACAGTGGAGAGTTCTCTTTTGATTCCATGTTCTTTATAGAATTCATCAAATTATTTTGAGGTGAATTCTCCTCCTCTATCCGTTCGAAGACATTTAATCTTAGAATCTTTCTCATTTTCAATGAGAGCTTTAATATTCTTAAAACATTCAAATGCTTCAGATTAAAATTTTATGAAATATACCCACATCATTCTAGTATATTCATCAAATAAATAAAGAAATGTACGTTTCGCCTTGAATAGCTGGAATTCTAGTTGGCCCACATAGATCTGTGTGAATGATCTCCAAAGGTTTTGATGTTGAAAACTCCTTAGTTTTGTGGCTGGTTCTAGTTTGATTTCCATGATGGCATGGGCCGCATACAACTTGATCTGGCTTGAACACATTAGGAATGTCCCTTATTGCATTAATCTTACTAATATTGATCAAGTTATCAAAAATTGTATGCCCCAATCGCTTGTGCCATAACCAACTTTCATCTATTTGAATCAAGTAACATTTTTCTCCTTGGTTTTTTCTTAGAATGTAAATGTTATCTGGTGTTCTTACTCCTTTTTCCACAAGTTCTCTTGAGGATGAGTGTCTTATTTCAAAAAATTTAGTACTAAAGACACCATTATGTCCTTGGTCACAAATTTCGCTAACACTTAAGAGATTGTGTTTGAGCCCCTCAACTAGCAAGGTATTTTCAGGCTTTCCTTTCCCATTAATGAGAGTAGTCATTCCTTTTCCAGTGATCTTAGCAGATCCACTTTAAAAAGATACATTTTCATTCTTTTTGTTTAATAATACAAACTTATTTTTTTCACCTTTCATATGTATTGATCATCCACTATCCATGAACCAATGATTCTCATCACTATGAGCACATAGAGCTAGGCCACATTCACTCTTTTAGCTTCCTCCTTTTTGAGTGGGAAATTTTTCTCATTATGACCATGATTATTGCATGATGAACAAGTTGGATCAAACTTATGAAAAATATCAAAACAATTGTAAGTCTTTATTTGTCCTTTCTCTTTAGTATCACGTAGTTTGTTTGTTTAATCTTTTAATCTTGGTACTTCATTTTTATGATCCTTGAAATGCTTAGCTTGATGACCAAAGTTTTTACAATAGTAACAATACCCAAGAAAGATAGTTTGGTACCATTTGTAAGAGACATAACTTGAATCAACATCCTTCCTTGGAGTTTCTCTTCCTTCATTTCTTGTGGTAGATGGACCTTTGTTCTTTGCGAGATATATTTTCCTCTTTTGGATGGCAAGAAAGTACATTGGCATAACTCCTTGTATTGTCCTTAGTACTTGATGATTCTCCTTTGAAACCAATCCGAGATTTGTCATATTTAGGTTTTTGATTATTAAGGATGTTATCAAGTGTTTTATAGCTTTTCCAACTCCTTTTGACTTGCTCCAACTCCTTCCTTAGAGATACTATTTCAGCTTCACGTTTTTCGCTGATATCTTCCTTTTCTTTTAGCTTATTATTCAAGAAGTCTTCCCTTCTTTTTTCTTCCTATTTTTCTATTTTGATAGAAATGATCTTCTTTAGTAAATTATCATTCTCTTCAATGGCACTTATCAATAATTCATCCATGTTTCCTTCGCCTTATAGTTCTGAATCATCATCATTTGTGAATGCCATGAATGACACTTCTTTGCTTCTGACATGGTCATTTTCTTCATCTTATGAATCATATCCTCTATTGTGATGAGGGAAATTTATAAATTATCTCTTCTTGATGACTAAAAATTCATCTTCATCGGACTCATCTTATTTGGAGAAGAATTTTTTCTTATTAAACTCTTTCTTTTTGTATTCCATCGTATTAGAACCCTCTTCATCATCACTATTATGTTTATGAGGACATTTTGTAGCATAATGACCTATTCCTCCACATTTGAAACAAAAAAGAGGGTACTTACCTTTTAGCTTAGATCCCTTCTTTATTCTTCGTACAAATTGAGCTAATCCGGTTTCAGATCAGAGTCATCACTGTTGTTATTCCATCCTTTTCCTTTTGTTTAATTTGAGGCTTTGAATGTTGCTTCTTTTGAATTTGGAATCCCTTTTCTCATTTAATAAGCAATGAGGATTCCATGAATTTAATCCATATTAAGTGTATCTAGATCCTTAATTTCTTCTATGGCACTTAATTTGGAGTTAAATCTGCCAGGAAGAGACCTTAGGATTTTTTGAACAATAGTGCTTTCTTTAATATTTTCTCCTAGCCCTTTAAGAGAGTTAACCACTTCAGCTACTCGGAGGAAGTATGATGCAATATCTTCTTCATCATCCATTTTTCATACTCTCGAATTGTCTTCTATAGGTTTAAAGCTTTGCCTTCTTAACTTTGGAGTCCCCATAATATAGGGCAACCAGCTTACTCCATACTTCTTTGGACGAGTCACAATTCATGACTTTCGTGAATTCAGAATCGATGATTCCACTATTGATGGAATTTAAATCTTTGGCATTAGAAATGTAGGATTTTCTTTCATCTGGATCAGTTGGAAGAGTGGAAGGGGCTTTGTACCCATTCAAAATAGAATGCCACACTTCAGGACCAAGGGACATTAAATAGTCGGACATCCTCTTTTTCCAGAAACCAAAATTTGTATCGAAGATAGGAAACTTCCCTGTTACTTCTGTGTTCTTCATTGTGTCTAAGAATCCTTCTTCCAGTTGTTAGGCTGATAATGAAGAAGCTGGATGATAATGAAGAAGCTGGCTCTGATACCAATTGTTGGAAATACTAAGAAGGGGATGAATCAGTATTTATTTTCAATTGTTATTTTTTAGCAGTTAGATTCTTCACAATTAAAACAAAGAAGTATATAGTAATATTATTATTAAGGATTCAGTTTAACTTCAATCTGTTTTCAAAAAAATGAGTAAAATAATTGTGTGAGGGCACCAACCCTTTTTGCTTCAGGTACCAACCTGTTGCAAAGCACCAACTTGGACTTTGATGAGGCTCTGACTTCTAGGGCTTTGACCCTATCTTCTCAAGGAACCAACCTTGTGTTTAGGAGCTCCTACTCCAAGGACACCAATCCTTATTTGCTTCATTTAATAGAGAATGTGAATAGTACTTACTTGAATGTTCTTGAAATATTCTTCACTATATTATTTCTTCCAAAATTATTCACTGACTTCACTGTCCACTTGTCTTCATCACTGACCTTCAATTAATCCATCAATATTGTTGTCTTCACTGCCCAAGAGTAAAATATACTTCCTCAAATCCTCAAGAGGTTTCACCACAGGTATACCACCAAATGTAATTGATTACACAATTTTCTTAGCTAAACAGACTGAACATTGCAATGAGTAGACCGAATACAAAGGTGAGTGCTCAACTAGTTCATCATGTTGAAGTATTATCACTGTTTAAATATCACAGTTCACCGAAAATCCACCACAACAATCCGAAATATGAATGATCCATACTTTGAATAGGAACAACACTCACAATTAAAAAAAAGACACAGTGCGAGGTAACACAGCTAAATCTGAAGTTGCAGTCTGATGCTTGAAGGTAATCTGAGGTAGATAGATACAGTCTGAAGTTTTAGGTGTCACAGACTTGAGGTAGGGAAACCTACAAATCCTGCCTTGTCACAATGATAATCCAAGATACGGGGGCTAATGATGATGACACTTAGCCAAATACGAACCGTTAACACAGTCAAAAGTCTGAGGTGAATTCTGTTACCAGTTCTGAACCCTTAATATATAATCTGATATTCAAGAGACTATAATCCAAGCTGCATTACTATCCACACATTTCAAGATGGTCCGAGTTTCTTCAAACAGGTTTGAGTTATATATCACTTGGTCCGAGGCACTGTTATGAGTATTCTACACAAAGCTCTGAGGTATCAAGGCAGTCAAAATTTAACCCTTAAAATATTACCTCCTCAGCCTCCTCATTTCATGAGTTGTGAACTTCCCTTGTTGTATTATACTTCTGAAATGATCTTCACCGAATTGATGATAGATAAAGAGATTTGAGCGTTCTATATATGGAAATTTTTTATGCCAAAATGAAGAGCTACATTTCTCTAGGGAAGGCCGACATGAGTAGGCAAAGTATAGGTCGGCTCAATAAATGAATGTATGTTTTTAACTTTAAAATTTAAGTTCTCTCTAACCGTTGGGAGTTTGGAGGCGTGTGAGGGCTTGTTGGAAAGAGGAAGTAATCCTTTTTCAGATGGTATAGGGATTATTATGGAAGGATGCTTCTTTTATGTAGAAAAACTTTATTTATTGTGATTTTCCTTGAAATGATATAGTACAACAGTGTGATCTTGTCATAGGGGTTATGATGGTGTAGCTTTTCATTAGGAGAGATCATCAAATATATTTCCATCAATGATAATTCATCACTGATAATTATTGACCAATAAGGAGGCTATAAGGATGTTAACTTACTATTTTGAGAGGTCCGAGGAGTAATTTCCACAAGCCTTAAGCTTTTTTGAATGGTTTTGAAGCCAAAAACCTAAGTTCTTCCCTCCCTCCAGAAGCGTAACAACAGGGTCTGGAAGTGAAAATTTTCCTAGAAATGTAACAATAGTCCAGAAAAAACATAGCAGGAGGCTACATACACGTAACAAAAGGTCCATAAATGTAACAACATCCTCTGAAATCATAGCAGGAAGCTACTGTAGCGTAACAAAGGCATCCCGAAGTGTAGCAAAGTGTTTTTGGAGTCATTCTTCGCCTTGGTTTTGAACCTTTAACCACCTAAGGAGTGAAAATGAGGTAAGAGAGAAGCTCTACCACACAACAAAGGAAATAATGAGTTTGGATAAGCTTTCTTTTGTCTTTTATAACCTTGAAATGACCTTTTTTGTCTTGTAGTGAAACAATAAGACAATTTTTCCTTTTTGAAATTTTTTAATATTTAAACACATTTTAAAATAAGACAACTGGTCTTATTTTTCCTACTAAGTATGCTAAGCCCCTTTTAAAGGTTTATGAGTGAAATGAAGGGTGATTTCCTTTGTTTTCATGACAAATTAGACTTTTTTCAAAGGCATATGATGACACCAAGATAATAGACCTAGATAAGATCAAGTGAAATGACCCTAAACTTTTAAATGATAATGAATGAGATGAAATTTAAGGTGGTGATGGCCATGGATGATGTTATTATGAATCTTTTGTCGGAAAAATACCACTTTAGCTATGCATAACAAATAGCCCTAACATCAATTATGGCTACCAATATCTTCGATTCTGCAGTTAGCTGATCAAGACAAAGCTGCACAAATCTAGATCTATGCATAAAAAGACATTAAGCAGTGAAAATGAAATTTTTCTCCATGCATCTAATAGACAAGACAAGAATAATGTTTTTGAAATAATTTTTTATATTAAAGGGCACCTAAGAGGAAAACAATAAAGATGTTTCCAATTCTCCTCAATGGGATGGGTTCTTGAAAGTCCTCAGCACTTCAGATCTAAATTTTCTCTCTCTTGTTGGTGTAGAAAACCCAGACAAGCATAGAACTCAAAGGGAGCTCACAAAGTGGAATGATGAAAAAATTTGACAATGATAATGGCTCAAATTCAGACCAAGAGCATAGATCCAGAGTGATATAGTAGGCAATGAAAGGTGACAAATGAATGGGAAAACCCTTCTATTTATAACAAAATATTAGGGTAGTCTAGAACTTGGTGCATGAATAAAATATTATTAACCAAATCTAGATCCACCTTTTATGGAATTTTTTATTATATTTGTTGGAGGGAAAAGGTATTTGACTTGGGTCAAATCCCTTTATTTGTAAATAATAAATAAATAAATGATTTATTTATTATTTTTAAGGAAGTGGTTGAATGATAATTAAATAAATAATGATTTATTTAATTATTTATAAATGATTTAGTCATATTTAACAAGGAATATTATTTAAATAAGATTTAAATAATTATTCCTAGAAAATAATAAGATAAATAAGGATTTATCTAATTAATTTCCTTGTTTTGGGTTAAATATAACTTCGAATAATAATTAAATTATTGTTTAATTGATTATTCCATGAGGAAAATCAAACAAATAAAGATTTGTTTAATATTTCCTTTTGGGGTTTCCTATTTGGACCATAAACAACTTAATAATTGTGTTTTATTAAGTTATTTTACATAGCGAAAAAAAATTTTACTTAGGGTAAAATTGGTCTTACATGGTGAAATTGGGTCCATCTAATGATAATAGCTTAGATGACCAAAAAATGGTGTAATAGATTGCCCCCTAGCGTGCGAGTGTTAGGAGAAAATCGTATGACCGAAGTACGTTGTAAGAACTCAATCACCAGACATCAAAAGGGAAGTTAGAGAGAGAAATGTAAGGTAGCATAATGTGCTGAAGAACCAGATCCCGAAGAGATGAGACTTACAGGTGAAACAAGTATTTTTTATGAGAGGGTACCTATGCTAGAGGCGGCGGGGGAGGCATACCTATGCCCACTGAGACAAAGTACAAAAGAATAGTGTGTCCAATAAACAAGGAACTGAACTGTAAATTACATGATGGCATAAACAAAAGCCAGATAAAATATATAATGAGGAATCCCACATACATGTTGTGCTTGGGATAACAGCCAGGACTTATACAATAATATCTTAGTACATGAGATACAAATACAACCCAAATGCCCCCTATACATGGGAAAGGGATCGCAAAATCTGATTGATACATGCAAATCAAAGAGGCGTTGCAAGCAGTTAAGGCCGACATCATCAAATATATGGAGCTGCATTGAAGGTTGCAATGAAGAGGTCATCCGGGCATGTGGGGGGCTACCTGCAGGGCCACCCCCTCATGAGGGTTGAGACATCTCACACACACCTGGGAATCACCAATATCTTCTGCTGCATTGCTGGACCATCAAGTATATGGATCTCGATCATGCTGAAAGGAGCTGAAGGTGAGAAACAACCAAGTCAAAGGGCGATAAGTAGTCCCTCTGCCTGATCCAGGGTGCCGAAAAAGAGTGGAAGATGGAACCAAGGTACACCGCCCTCTAGACTTGTCTTCTGGAATGAATGAGCTGATGTCGACAAAAGGAGGTCCGCCATAGGTGGGGCAATAAGGAATCCTCAACTAAGGCACGAGAGAAAATAGTAGAGCGACCGACAGACTGACACTAATGATGATAATGAAGTAGGGGATACTGAGTAGCGAATGGACGACTTCTCTTGTTAAAGAATACAGGGCATGGATGACCTGGCAGCGACTGACACAATATCATGAGGGATAGGGGAAAATGGGACTGAAGGCCATAATGTGCGACACAAGAGAGGGACCAAGCAAGAAAGGATGGAGGACTATAGTGGGGTACAAAGGGACTCGGGATAGACTCCATGAATGCGATGATGACTCAACTCAGATGCTCTAAACAAGGGCAAATCGATGGTGCTGCCACACAATAGAGGTCCAATGGGGGACCATAAAAACATGAGGACAAGAGGGTATCTCATGATGAAAATCAACACAAACAAGGACAAGTAAGGAGGCGAAGTGGTGCCCTAAGTACAAGTGTTGTAAGTGAGGAAATCCGATTTGGAGGGGAGGTGAATAGACTCTTCATGGAAAAAATGTGTCCTGGTGAAGTATCAAGGTACTAAAAACTAAAAGGTACCCAGAGCTCATGAACAGGTCAGGTCGCACTTTTTGGGGTCTGTTCTGCGACCTGGGTAGCAAGTACCACGCAGAAAACTGCGATCTGTCCCAGGAAATGACCTGAAAAGTGTGACATGTCAGAGAAAGGGGGTTTCAGTGTTGTTTTTGGCTGAGATCTGGGATTTTTATGGTTGAGGGGCATAAGTGCCCCCAAGCATGTTGTGTTCATGCCAAAATGTATTTAGAAAAAGGTGAATCTAAACACATCTTAATGATAAGGTGCGCCATTTGTTTTCGTAATGGTTATGCAGTTTGAGAAAGGAAATGAAGGATTACTAATCTCTTTTAGTACTGCATATATGAATCAAATGGACTTTAAGTTTCTAGGGTTGGCATACCTGGTGTCACTATCCCAAAAAGAGGATTTGGAGATAATGAACTGATGCTCTCTTAGAAAACCTATAGGTTGGTCAACAACAACATCTAAAAGACTGGGTTGTTGATGTAAGATGAAGGAATGATAAGGGGTATCATTCCAAGAGTGATCTGAAGTGATATGGGACTCTAGAGGTTCTTCTAAATGTGGAAGAATAATGGTACTAAAGTCGGCACAACCAGATACACTAGGAGAGTTGTGGAGAATTTTTTCTCTTGGTATTTCAAATGTGGGTGCCCCCTTACCCAAACATTTGGTTTCAATGTAATGGCCACAAGGTGTATGTGGTGTGAACGCATGGGTTCGATGTAAGGGGGAATAGATAAAGTCAGGGGTGGTGATTTCTTCCATAATTTCATCATCGTGATAGAAGATAGGGTGATTGGTGGAAGAAAGACCACCTGACGCGGCGAAGCTCCCTGACTCATCATCATGAGAAGAGAGGTTCACATGCGCATCGTCAGAAGGGGTGACAGAAGAGAAAGCAGATAAAGGATGTACTGATGTTGAGCCGAGGGTGATTGCGAAAGGAAAGTCAAGCGAAACAACAGGGGAGGATTCAGAGGGAATGTTCCCCGAGGGTCTCATGGATGATGATAGGTAGAAAATGGTGGATGAAGGCTCTGTCATCTCGACATCAAGAGGGGGAATGTCAATGGAAGTAGTCGTGTCTGGTAGTTTTTCCAAAGAAAAACACGCAATTAGGGAAGAGGTGGACTCGTTGCGCTTGGCCTTGAATTGGTGGATCGCGGCTAGAGAGGTGTGGAAGTCCTCGAGGCGGGGAAAAAGGTGGGTGTAATGGCCATGGAGATCACACAAAGCACAGGGGTGGTTGGTGTGAATAGTCTTGGGGTTCTTGGCTGCGGTCGCGGAAGGAACAAAGGCTTCTGGGACCGTGGACTTAGGAAATGGGTGGCGTGACCGACAACATCACACAAGGCACACTGGATGGTATGCTTTGGAGGCAGAGGAGGGGCAGGGTTTGTCGGGGCAACCTTGTCCTTTGATGCCGCCTTGTGAGCTTTGCCCTTCTTACCCGAAGCAGTTGCAACAGGAGGTGGTTCTTGTTGAGGTGATTGAGGCACTGTTGCAGCGGGAGAAGTCATGGGGACCGGTTGAACTGGGGTTAAAGCAAGATAAGGTTTGGGTTGACCAGGTGAGGTTGCAGCTGGAGGATCAAGGTACCAGATGGGAATCCCAAGGGTCATGTTAGGAAGAGAGAGGGTGGCCATGACATGTGTCGTGTACACTCCTGGTGGGGGAGCTAGGAATGATATCTGAACAGAGGGGTAATGGCCAGGTGGGATGGCTCCTAAATGGCTAAGGCTTGGAGGAACCATTCTAGGAGGATAAAGAGGCTCATGAATAGCCACTGTAGGAGAAGGGCCAGAAGGAGGAGGTCCGACTGGCTGAGGCGAAGGGCTAGGAGCAGGTTGCGGCAGGCGAGGTTGAGGTTGAGGTTGCTGACTAGCTGAAGTGGGCCATTTAAGGTCAGCCTGAGACGATTGCATCATGCAAACATTTTCTAAGCTGGGATCAAAGATAGGAGGAGGAGGAATACTAGGGAAAGTTCCAAGCAAGGAGGAATCTTTGTAGACGCTGGGGGAGACATTGGTCAAATAATTGACAGTTTTCTTATTGGCTATAGAAGACATGGTTGACTCAGGGGAGGTCTAAGATTTTGGCTCATGATATGTCAACTGGTCAATGGTGAATATCTTTCCATTATGAGGGAAAAACATCTTGCGGTGGACCGCAAATGGGACAACAGACATGGCAAAGGTGTAGCTATGTCCCAAAAGAATGTTATAATCAAGAGGGGTGTTGGTGACTTCAACGTCAACGTAAACAGTCTTGCCCGCAAGAGTGATAGGACAATTACGGAATAGGACAATTACGGAATAGGCCAATGGGCTAGGAGGCATGGTCGTCCCATGCACGAAGGGTGATTGTGGAAGGGGCCAGCTCAGGAGATCCAATTTGTTTCCAAACCGAAGCAGAAATCACACAGGTGGATGCCCCCTCATCAATAATACACCGAGAAACGTGAGCGTTCTGGCTTTTGACTGGGATTTGGAAAGCTGCGGAAGCAGGAAGGGGAGGATTTTCTCATTGACGGATGTCGAAAACAATCAATTGGTCAGCAACAGGATCTACAATGCCCATGGCAGATAGTAGAGCCTTATTTTGAGAAGGACATGACTGGAGGAGTTCCAGTGTTGAAATGGAAGCAGGAGACTGTGCCAAATCATCTACTATGCTATACGAATGAGCAGCGCGACCAGAAGCAGCGTTTTGGCATAATGGGCCCTTAGGAATTTTGGTATGAACCTCAACTTTGGGCTGAGGGATATGCAAGGGACAATTATATGTCGAAAGAGGCTCTATAAAACCTGAAGAAGGTGACGCGGGGATAGATGGAGCGGGAGGCTTGGGGTATTGACGAGATCGAGTTTGAAGGTTAAGGTCGACAGTTAAAGGTTGATCAGAGTTCATCATGAGAATCTGGTAATCGAAGGAACTAGAAGGGGAAGGTTGAGTGGCCGCCTGTCCGTCAGGTGGTTGGGTAGCCACAAATCCCTGCTGTGCATCCACCTGCTCTTGAGGGGGCAGTGACTGCTGTTGCAGGGGTTGAGAAGGCAAGGGAGGCAGAGGTGATGATGTTGGAGGATCTGGAGCACCAAGATGTGGATACAGATAATAAGGGGGTTGGGAAACAGTGTGGTAAGTAGGAGGTTGGGCCAAAAGAGGGGGCATGCCATATCCTAGAGACGTGCTACCAAGAGGGGAAAAAGTGCGGGAGGTGCTGCCTCCCCCCCCCAGGAAAACCATAACCCATGGGAGGTTGGGAATATGTATGAGAGATAGCTCCAACTATATCGTCGGTGGCATGAGGTGCCCCCAGTGCATTGGTAGCACCGGGTCTAGGGAGATCAGGTAGAACAATATAAACATAACCCGTCTTAGCATAGATTAGGTCATATTTTAACGCCATTTGGAGGGCAGCTTCTTTGGTTTGAGGAAAATGTGATGCGACATCTTTCCCGATATGGGGCAAGAGATATCTAAGGAACCAGTCCATGTAGACACGGTCTTCGAAGGTAGGAGATTGACATAGGCTCTTTCTTCTCTGCCATTCCTAGACATGATCGGATAGGCGGGTCATAGATGATTGACGGAAAGAAATCAAAAGTTCGATACCAGTGTCATAACGAAGGGGAAGCTGGAAGTAAGATAAAAAAGCCCGGGCAAGAGTTGCAAAGGTGGTATGAGAGGAAGTGGGCTGATCAACATACCACTTAGAAGCTTCGCCTGTAAGCGTGCGTTGGAACAATCTAAGACAGATGGAATCATCAGTAATGGAATGGGATGAACACCACATGTGGAAAGATCGGATATGGTTGGAGGGATCCTCTCCAGCAAGGCCTTCGAACTTGGGAATGTCGAAGGAGAGCTTGGTTGGCATAGCAGGCCAACCAACATCGTGGTGGATAGGATCATTGATCAATTGATTGAAATCGGGGAGACTGAGGCCTGCCATGAAGGGGAGCAAGGGAGCAATAAAGGTAGTTCCCATGGTGGTTCCGCTAGGAACATTCCCAGCATTACGGCTGGGGATGCCACTAGCATTAGGCCCTGGACCAGACATGGTGAATGTAACAGGGGGAGAACCAAAAGTAGGGGGAGAACCCAAAGAATCAGAAGAGGATTTGGAGTGCGGACTCAGAGGGGGACTAACTTGACGAAAGTGGGAAGGAGTAGGTCGACCAACCGGAAACTGAGGGTGAAGGCCAAGAAGTCTCTAGGATATATGCCTTGGGGGCGCAAAGATGACGTCACAAAGGGAAGAAGAAGGACCAACAAGGGCAGGGAGGTGCAAAATCAAGTGATCAAAATGTCGAAACAAGGGCATAGAGGTGCAGTGTCAATTTATTTTAAAGTCTTTTCCTAGCAGTGTTAACCAGGCTCTTCTTCACTTAGGGTCAGTGTGTGGCGTTTGTTAATTTTAATTTTTAAACCCAGATGTTTTGAGAGTAAAAGAAAAAGTGTGTTGCGTAACTGAAAATAAATCTACAGAGAATAATATATAATGCTGAAATAATAGAAAATTTACAGCTAACAATGCATCAATCTAACCCAAGAAGGCGGGTCTCTCAAAACGAGTCTAAAAGAGGGAAAAATCTAGTCAAAACACACGAAAAATGGGCCAATAGATCTAAGGTCAGTAGGGATAGGGATCTAAAGGAGAAATCTGCTGAAAGGAGGTGCAGAATATAGCGAAGAGGCAGAGGCAAGGTTGCTGCAACAAAGGAGGAAATCAGCTAAAGGTAGAAAGGACAAGGAGGTGACCCTAGAGGCAAACCCAAACAAAACTATATGAGGTGATTTCAAAGGAAAAGTAGCTGATTTTAAAGGGATCTGAAGATGAGGTATCAGAAATGGTTGAAACTCTGAAAATTTAGAGACTTACAGCAGCTAAAACTCTTCCACAAAAAGTGGAGGGTACTGAAGCCCTAGGGGGCTATATTCCCACTTAGTTGAGTAAAAAAGAGCAATAATAGGTCTAAACGGGCAGAGATGGAGGTCAGGCAACCCTGACAGAGGTTCAGACAAAACCCAAAAAAAATTCAGAAAAATTCCAGAAAAAGGTCCAGGTCGCAGTTTTTGACCTGTTTTTCGCTCAGGTCGCAATTTTTGGGCTTTTTTCCATTACTTGAAGCTCCAGGACGCATTTTTTGGGCCAAAAAGTGTGACCTGCACTTCCGGCACTCTCGGCGGCAGATTTCAGAAAAAATTGTCGTCTTAGCTGTGACTGATGTCTGTCACCTGCGCAATATGGCCAGAAACACGCGGAAGTTAGAAATTTTAATGTTTTAGGGTTTTATAGGTGAAAAATGACATAAAAATAGAAAAAAAGAAAAGCTGAAAAGAAACCCTAGGGTCTGAAGCAGCTGGATATGCAGGAATATGAAAAACGACAGCGGTCGTAATTGAAAACCCGTGTGGAGTCGCCAATTGTTAGTATGAATATTTTGTCAGAAAAAGACCACTTTAGCTATGCATAAAAAATAGCCCTAACATCAATTATGGCTACCAATATCTTCGAATCTGCAGTTAGTTGATCAAGACAAAGCTGCACAAATCCAGATCTATGCATAAAAAGACATTAAGTAGTGAAAATGAAATTTTTCTCCATGCATCTAATAGAGAAGACAAGAACAATGTTTTTGAAAGAATTTTTTATATTAAAGGGCACCTGAGAGGAAAACAAGAAAGATGTTTCCAATTCTCCTCAATGGGATGGGTTCTTGAAAGTCCTCAGCACTTCAGATCTAAAATTTCTCTCTCTTGTTGGTGTAGAAAACCCAGACAAACATAGAACTCAAAGGGAGCTCACAAAGTGGAATGATGAAAAAAAATTGACAATGATAATGGCTCAAAGTCAGACCAAGAGCATAGATCCAAAGTGATCTAGTAGGCAATGAAAGGTGACAAATGAATGGGAAAACCCTTCTATTTATAACAAAATATTAGGGTAGTCTAGAACTTGGTGCATGAATAAAATATTATTAACCAAATTCTAGAACCACCCTTTAGGAATATTTTATTATATTTGTTGGAGGGAAAAGGAATTTGACTTGGGTCAAATCCCTTTATTTGTAAATAATAAATAAATAAATGATTTATTTATTATTTTAAGGAAGTGGTTGAATGATAATTAAATAAATAATAATTTATTTATTATTTATAAATGATTTAGTCATATTTAACAAGGAATATTATTTAAATAAGATTTAAATAATTATTCCTAGAAAATAATAAGATAAATAAGGATTTATCTAATTAATTTCCTTGTTTTGGGTTAAATATAACTTGGAATAATAATTAAATTATTGTTTAATTGATTATTCCATGAGTAAAATCAAACAAATAAATATTTGTTTAATATTTCCTTTTGGGGTTTCCTATTTGGACCATAAACAACTTAATAATTGTGTTTTATTAAGTTATTTTACATAGCGAAAGCAATTTTACTTAGGGTAAAATTGGTCTTACATGGTGTACTTGGGTCCATCTAATGATAATAGGTTGGATGACCAAAAAATGGTGTAATAGATGAGATGCGGGAGAAAAAAAATTGATATATACCCCATTGATGAGCCCTGGTATTGCACCAAGAGTGCTGCAACTCCCAACGGCTGCCCTACTTTACTTTATCAACACAGGGTTCGTACAAACTTGGAGGTGACAGTGCTATATACACAGCAGATGAATTTTTTTGATGTCATCCTCTTCTGCTTTACGAAAGGGTGCTATTTATAAGGGTTTTCAGTGAAGTCTGTCACACTTCAATGAAACTAAACTAAATTGCAGAAAGGAAATGACAGAAGGAAAGTAAATTAAATCGCTGAAAACAAAAGACATAAATGAAACTAATTTAATTTGTAGAAAAGGAAATGACTGAAAAGAAACAAAAATATATTGTTGAAAAGCAATGGCAGAAAGGAAACTGATTCTAAACCACACTTAACTTGGCCAAATAGCTAAATTGAATCTACTTGTCTTGTGTTCTATCTATCATGCTTCTACTCATGCAACTAAGGTATCAATGACTTAATTCTAATTAAAATTAGTGTTGATTTGTAGCTTGGAGGAAAGAAAGGGGCTAAAGAGGCTAATGGAGGGTTTAACACATGAAATGAGGCTTAGAAGTGGAAAACGAGGGTTTAAACTGAATTAAAGCTTTGGTGTAGAAAAAATAGGACTTGGGGTGAAATAATTCAAAAGGTGCGATGGAAGAGTGTGATCGAGGATGAAAGACGCGATGTGTGATGTCACAATCACAAATTCGCAAGTTTAAATGGATAGCAGTAAGGACTTAACAGAATAAACTAAATTGTGCGAAGTGCGGTTTGTGATGCGGTAAAGGTTGCGGGCTGCAATCTGCGATGTAGTAAGTTCAACGAAGTGCGATTTGCGATAAGATAAAATCTGCGGGATGCGATTTGCGATGGGGATGACATGGAGGTGAAAAGAAAAAGGGAAAGGTTATGATTTATGATATGCGATGTCCCAATATCGTAATTGCAATAACGGGCGGTAAGCGTTAAGGTGAAAGGTAAATTGTGCGCAGTGCAATTTGCGATTTCGCAATATCGCAATCGCAAATAATGGGTAGTAAGTGTTAAGGGTAAAAGGTAAATTTTGCGATCTACGCAGTGTAACGTACGATGGCAGGAGACTAGAGGAGGAAAGGCGAAAGACGAGTTTCAATGGTTTTCAAGCGTTTGGAATTAAAAATGTAAAGTAGCTAGGACCAATAAAAATACAGGAATAAGGTGGGCTAAATGGTTCTAAGTGTTTTTATGAATCAAAAGGTGGGAAAGACAACTGCAATGAGAGAGACAAAAAGAAGAAGAAGAATGGAGACGTAAAAAAAGTGTTTAAGCCATGAAGATGGAGATGGAAAATGAAGCAGGAAGCGCCACGGAAATTCCGACAAACAAACCTACAGCTTCATGCACGGGAAAACATAAAAGAATGTGTGATAAAATAGCGAACATAAAGTAGTTTTTGGGTTTGTGGGAAGGTGTACCCTCCTCGAGCTCTATTGACGGAGATGAGAAGGGGAGGCTTGACCACAACATTTGGAGTTTTTCTCCTCTACTCTATTATTCAAGAAAATAAAACTACAACAACGAACTAAAAGCAAAGACTAAGCAACAATGAAACTATCAGAAGTAGATCTAACTAAATGGCAGAAGAAAAACTAGCTAAATGACAGAAAGGAAAAGATAGTAATAGCAGAGAAGTTGAGGCACGTGGGTTGGGCACTAACCCACGAGCCTAGCTCTTTGGAACTAGATCAATAAAATAACATCTGACTACTCATTTCATTACAAAAAATACAGTCTTATTACATCCTGAAGGTCTTAAACAACAAAATCCTAAGAGAATGGAAAATGAATGGCATGGGATGGAATCGAATCGAATAATGGAATGGAAATCGACTAGAATGGGATTGAATAATTGACCCTAGTTAGCTCTTGATCAAATTTATTTATATTAAAGGGAATCTACCAACAACTCCCTAGAAAATAGGTAATGATTCCACTTGACTCCAAGTAAACCATAGATTGAATGCCCTTCATCTTCAGTTGCCTGGCTGCCTCTGGAATTCAAATTGCTAGAGGGGATCTCATGAGGATCCTTTGGCTGCCTTTGGAGTTAAGGAGGGTGGACAACCCCCTTGAATTTCTACAACATTTCTCCCTAATTTCCTAATACTTTGCTCATTTATTCTTCAATATTGATATTTTAGTGGCAGGGAGCAAGTCCCTAAATCACCTCCTTCTCCAAATCTGCATAATCTGCCAAATATTCTCACAATATTCTACAAAAATAACCAATATTAGGAACAAATATGAAATTACCTTTAAACCTTCCTAAGAAAATATTGAAGCATAAGAAAACATTATTAAGTGCAAAAGGAGAGATTTTAATATATCTTTTCATGTACATAAGGAAGGTAGATAGGCTTAAGAAAGGTTATATGGGCCTTATTTTATTTCTAATTTAGATTCCCATCATCACCCCCCTACTGAAACTGTTTCTCATCCTTTGAGCAACCTATTCATCCTCCCCGCCTTATGGTTCTTCCTGCATGCTGGCTTATTTTATTTTGTGTTTATTTTCCCATGCGCTGCTCCTCCTGCTAATATTCCTGCTATTCTTCTTTAATTTCTTCTCGTAGGTGCTTCATGGAGGTCCTCATATGCCTTAAGAAATTCTGTTTTGCATGCCAGGAGATGGTGGATACACCTTTTATTTGATTTTTTTTCTCTCTTTTTTTCTTTTTATTTATTTTTTCTTTTTATTGCATGCATAGTAAACTCACATATCATTTTTTTGTGAATTGAATTCACCCTTCGTTACCCCTTGGCACTTCTTGTTCTCTATTACAACAAGTTGCTTACTTCCCACTTTCTCAAGTCCTTTTATTTTTTCTTGTTCCTTTTCTTGGTGGAAAAAGTGAGGCTAGTTGCAAGATAAGGCTAAGGTTTCTCTGCTACTAATTTTGGCTATAAAAAAACTTTCCTTCTCACACTTTTTAATGTTTTATTAAGCTAAAATAGATTCTAAGAAAGGGTTAGATGATTGCATACCTGAGCCTTACCATTGATTTTTTTTTGCGTGTGATATTGAAGTTGCCGATATGGTTGTTGAAGATGTTCTGAAGTTGCATATGATAATATGCTTGAGGTCCTTTTGGAGCTTCTGAGCATAGGAGGAAGTCCAATTTTGACTTCCTTTGACTAAAATGTTAACCAAATTTTATTTTTGTGCCAACTTGCTGTTTTCTGCTTGCAAAGGCTGGAGATCACCTGCATTCATTAGAGAGAAATACATGGAGAAATACATTTTTTTTCTCTCTTCTAGCTGCCTCAATGAGGTTTTCAACTAGAAGGTCTGCCTAGCCGCCTCAAAGGAGGTTTCACCTAGGATATTTTATTTTCCTCTTTCTTATTCAACCCGGTGACCGCCTCATGGAGGTTTTCAATTAGTGAGCCAATTTAAGATGCCTCAAAAGTGGTTTTCACCTGAGATTTTATTCTTTTTCCTGTTTTTTCTCATTTTTTTCTTTTTTATTTTATTTTATTTTAGTTCCCTACTCTACTTTAAAAAAACAAAACCATTTTCAAGTATAGGAATACTTCCAAAGTAGCCATGTGCACATCAAGATGACAGATAAAATCAGGTTCACTCTTTGAATACATGTTATGACATGTACCTGAATATAAGAGATGAATTTCTTTGACTGGGATTGTATCAAGAGAAGAGTGTGTTGTTGCAACTTAATGACTGTTTCGAACCGTATGTCAATATAGTTTTGATGCCCCTAGCTCACTTGTTGAGTTGGATCACCTTGGATGTCCTCTTCTGTTATGGCAGTCAAATCTTCCTCTTTGTGCTGATTTTTCTCTTGAACACATGGAGGAAATGCTGGTAAACATGAGGGAACTCTCTCAACATCTTATTCTGATATTTTCTCTTCGTAAAGTGCAACAATTGATTCTTTGATCTCCTTATTTTAATCTCTTTCTTCCTGAGGTTTTCCTGCAATGACATTAATAAGGTCTCTTCTTAGCAATTCCTTTCATGAACTATGTAGATCAAGAAATGTGTTGAAAAGAAGAGATTTTCTCAATGTTTGGAAGTGTTGTACCTCAGTATTGTAAGTGAGATGAGATACTTCATTGTATGGGTTTGGAAATGGTGGTACAAGTATTTGAGTGGGGACGGATATATGGGATGGATTTGGTTGAGGTTGTGGTTGTGGTGGAGGTGGATGGTAGGGATAGCATGGAGTTGGGTGTGGAGGATATTAAGGGAAATATTAAGGGTATTGTGGATTTTCCCAATAAGGACCTTGCCAACCATGATTCCAAGATTTGTTATGGGGGTGATCTGGTCAAGGTTGCCAAGGAGGGAGTGTATCCCAATTAGTTTGAGATGGATGTGAATAACCTTGAAATTGTGAAGTGGATCCTTGCATCATATCAAGTTGACTAGGTTTCTAAGGTATCCTTGGAGTTACATAACATAGATTCTTTGGTGATTTCCTTGCTCCATTGTCTTCTTGGTAAGCTTATTTAAACCTAGGGAATGATGAAAAACATTTAGTAGCATATGGTTCTACATGGATAAAAAAAATATCAACATCTTATTTTTTCTCATTTTGCATTCTTAACATTTTTACTTGTTCACTTAGATTGCTAAGAATTTCTGTTTTAAATTTATCAAGCACATTTCCAAGTTTATCTTGCCTTACCAATGTTGATGTTTATTTACTTACTCTTTCCCTTCCTCTTGATATGCGCTTGCATGTTTCACAATTTTTTTCAAATGAAAATTGATATACATCTCCTCTACTCATGAGACTAAGGAGATCAATGCACTCATCCCTAATTGTTCTAAGTAAGAGGGTTTTTAGTGTGTCAAATCCTAGATGATGCATTTTTTCCCTCTTAACATTATATATGAACCTCTCTATTAGATCCTCAAGTGTCTCATCTTCTTCTTGGTTCATTCTAAAAATTTCCTCTCTAAGATCACGATATTTATATTTTTATAGAAATATTTTTTGCATATCATTCCATGATCTTATTGAATTAGTACATAGACTCATGCACCATTTAAGAGCTCTATCCTTCAATGTTGTAGGAAACAATCTCAGTTTTTGAGTGTGTGATAAGTAGCCATAAGACCTACTAAGTATCTCAAATCCAAAGAGAAATGTTTCTGGATCCTCAGTCCTCATACCATGGAAGTTGGGAAGCAAAGATGGAGGGATGTTATTCATAATTACACTGATGTCCATATCTTGAATGGGAAACCCAATAAGATCTTATTAATTTGCAAGATATCCATCCATATCTTCTTCCTTCAAAAGTGTATGGTGATGTGGTTCTTGCTGCACCACGTGGTCAAGTGGGGGGGTTGATATTGGAGAAGTATTTTTTTTTAAATATTCTGAATATCCCTACTCCTATGAGGAATGAAAATCATATTTTTTTGTATTTTTCAATATTTCAGAAACAACGTGAAAATAAGGGAAAGTAAAAAAGAATGCTAAAAACAAAATCAAAACATCTACTAGACACCTCCCCGGCAATGATGCCAAAAAGTGGTGAGCCTTGGTATTAAACTAAGAGTGTTGCAACTCCCAAGGGCTGCCATACTTTACTTTATCAACTCGGGGTTCATACAAACTTGGAGGTGACAGTTCTATATACACAACAGATGCATTATGTTCATGTCATCCTCTTCCGCTTTATGAAAGGGTGCTATTTCTAAGGGTTCTCAGTGAAGTCTGTCACACTTCAATGAAACTAAACTAAATTGCAGAAAGGAAATGATAGAAGGAAACTAAATTAAATCGTTGAAAATAAATGATAGAAATGAAACTAATTTAATTTGCAGAAAAGGAAATGACTAAAAAGAAACATAACTATATTGCTGAAAACAAATGGCAGAAAGGAAACTAGTTCTAAACCACACTTAACTTGGCCAAATGACTAAATTCACTCTACTTGTCCTATGGTCTATCTATCATGCTTCTACTCATGCAACTAAGGTATCCATGACTTAATTTAAATCAAAAAGAGTGTTGATTTGCAGCTTGGAGGAAAGAAAGGGGCTAAAGAGGCTAATCCCGGGTTTAACACATGAAATGAGGCTTGGAAGTGGAAAGCGGGGGTTTAAACCGGATTAAATCTTTGGTGTAGTGCAAAGAGGCCTTGGGGTGGAATAATTCGAAAGGTGTGATGGCAAAATGCGATGGAGGACGAAAGCTGTGATGTGCGATGTTGCAATCAGAACTTCCCAAGTTTAAATGGATAGCAGTAAGGACTTAACAGAATAAACTAAATTGTGTGAAGTATAGTTTGTGATGCGGTAAATGTTGTGGGTTGCGATCTGCGATGTGGTAAGTTCAACGAAGTGTGATTTGCGATAGGATAAAATCTATGAGATACGATTTGCGATGGGGATGACGTGGCGGTGAAAAGAAAAAGGGAAAAGTTGCAATTTGCGATATGCGTTGTTGCAATATTACAATCGCAAGAACGAGCGGTAAGCGTTAAGGTGAAAGGTAAATGGTGTGCAGTGCGATTTGAAATTTTACAATATCGCAATCACAAAGAAAGGTTGGTAATTTTTAAGGGTAAAAGGTAAATGTTGTGATCTGCACAGTGCAACATATGGTAGCGGGAGACTTGAGGAGGAAAGGTGGAAGGTGAGTTTCAATTGTTTTTAAAGTGTTTGGCGTTAAAAAGGTAAAGTAGCCGAGACCAATAAAAAGACATGAATAAGGTGGGCTGAATGGTTCTAAGTGTTTTTATGAATCAAAAGGTGGGCGGGGTAGCTTCGATGAGAGGGAAAAAAAAAAGAGGAATGGAGGCGTAAAAACAATGTTTAAGCTGTGAATATGGAGATGGAAAATGAAGCAGGAAGCACCACGGAAATTTCGGCAAAAAAACATGTGGCTTCAAGCACAAGAAAACAGAAAATAATGCGTGATAAAACAACAAATATAAAGTAGTTTTTGGGTCTGTGGGAAGGTGTACCCTCCGCGAGCTCTATTGACAGAGATGAGAGGGGGTGGCTTGGCCACATCATTTGGAGTTTTTATCCTCTACTCTATTACTCATAAGAAAGTAAAACTACAACAACAAACTGAAAGAAAAGACTAAGAAACAATGAAACTATCAGAAGCAGATCTAACTAAAAGGCAGAAGAAAAACTAGCTAAATGACAGAAAGGAAAAGATAGTAACAACAGAGAAGCTGAGGCACATGGGTTGGACCCTAACCCACAAGCCTAGCTCTCTAGAACTATATCAATAAAATGACATCTAACTACTCACTGCATTACAAAGAATAGAGTCTTGTTACATCCCGAAGGTATTAAACAAAAAAAAGCCTAAGAGAATGAAAAATGAATGGCATGGGATAGAATGGAATGGAAGTCGACCAGAATGGGATTGAAGAATCGACCCTAATTATCTCTTTATCAAATTTATTTATACTAAAGGGCAGCTACCAATAGCTCCCTAGAAAATAGGTAATGAGTCCACTTTACTCCAAGTAAACCATAGATTGAGTGCCCTTCGTCTTCATTTGCCTGGCCGCCTCTGGAATTCGAATTGCTGGAGGGGATCTCATGAGGATCCTTTGGCTACCTTTGGAGTTGAGGAGGGTGTACAACCCCCTTGAATTTCTCCAATATTTCTCCCTAATTTCTTGATACTGTGCTCATTTATTCTTCAATATTGATCTTCTAGTGGTAGTGATCAAGTCCCTAAATCATCTCCTTCTCCAAATCTGCATAATCTGCCAAATATTCTCACAATATTCTACAAAAATAACCAATATTAGCCACAAATATGCAATTACCTTTAAACTTTCCTAAGAAAGTACTGAATCATAAGAAAACATTATTAAGTGCAGAAGGAAAGATTTTAATATATCATTTCATGTATATAAGGAAGGTATATGGGCTTAAGAAATGTTATATGGGCCTTATTTTATGTCTAATTTAGAGGCCCATCACCCAACTGTGACCAAATTTATTTTTTTGAAAAATTGTTTGAAAACAAAAATTTTTGACCTATGACTTCTAGTAAAACAACTGAAATAGTATTTTTTATCACCAATATATTGACACTAACATTGGATCCAATTGGGGATGGTAGCTCCTTCATGAGGTGTCAATAACACCATAGATCAGGTAACCTTACCATTGGGAAATGGAGTCAAAACTGGAGATTGGAAAAAAATTTGACAACCTTGAAAAGATGAACTAAATATGGAAATGAATTTGAATAGAAAAAATAACTTGACTCTAACTTGGCAACTGACTGAAGCTTTTTTGAAATATTTGAAAGCAAACATGGTCTGAGTGTAGAAGTCTCGTGGCCTTCTCCTCGGGCTTCAAACTTCTGCAACAACTTCCTTATTTCTTGGACATCAAAATGAATGATATGTACAAGGATAGTGGACTTCATAGTTAATGATCAAGTAAGATAATTTTTGAGGAACCTACCATTGATTTTTCCTCCCAGCACTTCTTGCCCTTAAAGATCCTCTAGTAAAAATGCGTTTTTACCTCTGAATGCAATGATATTGTAAGGACATTTCCATAGATTATCAAACTTTCTGTGCTTACCTTTGTCTTCATTTTGGGCATCCCAACGAAGAATAACATCTCCAAGCTTAAAATCATTAGCTTTTGTCTTCTTATCATAAATATTTTTTATTTTCTCATGAAGCTTTGAAGTGTGACTGAAGACTTCATCTCTTAACTGTTCTAGATGGATCATTTGGCTAATTCTTCGTTGGATATATTTTGGTTCACTGTTGATCTCATGTAGAATTTTAATCACCAGTATAGCTAAAGAAGTAGGGAACACCATGTCAACACCATACACTAGCTGGAAAGGTGACATGCTAATTGATCTCTTCATGCTAACTCTATTTGCCCATAGAGCATTGGTGATATTTTTGTGCCAATTTCTCTTGTTTTCTTGCAACATCTTCTTGATTATGTCCACCAAAGACTTATTTGACAATTCAATGAGCCTGTTTCCTTGAGGATAGTATGTTGTAGAATGACCAAGCCTAATGTGATACTTATCACAAAATTAAATCATTTTCTTGGAATTAAAGGCGGCTGCATTATCAGTAATGATTTTGTATGGAAAGCCAAAATGAGACAGAATATTTTTCTCTAAAAACTGAATAATGACAGTGTGAGTAGCTTGCCTCATGGGGATGGATTCAATCCATTTAGTGAAATAATTTGTGGAAGTGAGTATCCATTTATGCTGAGCTGATGATGGAGGATGGATCTCACCAATGAAGTCAATTCCCCATTGCTGGAATGGTGCTTGCACTTTAATTGGTTTTAAGGGAAAAGGAAAGATCTTCCTCTTTCCTTGAAATATTTGACATTCATGACAGCTTATGACCATTTTATAAACATCAGAAAATCGACTTGGCCAATAGAAACCCACCCTCAAGATATTTTTATCTATAGTCTTCCAATAAAGATGACTACCACATTCACCTTTATGAAAATTAATCATCACTTTTTCAACTTCTCATTCAACCAAAAAATTCAACAACACTCTAGCCGGATCTTTCTAGTAAAAGACACTGTTAAGAATGTAGTACTTAGGACATCTCAATTTCAAATATATAGCTTTACTACTTGGAAATCCGGGAAGAGGATTCAATTTTTGCAAACACATGAATTATATTTGCATACTAAGGTGATGGAGAAAAAATTTCAGATACCTCAGGTAATGTTTTAGCCTCTTTCTCCTCAGATAATGCAGCAATAAAATTAATGCCCAAAGCATGTAGATTTGAATCTTCCATAATCTTTTCTGTGTCTTTTCCCTTGATCAGCTTTGTAGGCTTGATCTCCAAATCATACTCCAACATAGCAGTGATCCATTTACCTCGCCACCCTTCAGGATCATTTTGCGTAAGCACATCTTTGACAACAACGTTTGGGACATATGAAATGACATGCGAGTGGATAATATAGACCTGAAAGTGTTACACATAAATTTTTCACTGTACCTATACTCCCCGTTCCTAATCCTGGAGGCCCCTATCAGTGACCACTGTGTCTCTTTTCCATCATGAAAATATGCCTTCATGTCCTTATTAGCACAATGAATAAACTTTCTATTGACCATTCCTGAAGCATCTCCTTGAAAACCTAATTATCTAGAGTGGCACACACTATTTGTGTCTTTCTCATGCTGATGGCCTCTTTTTGGTCTAGGGTTCACTGATCAGTGTTGGAATGAGGCTCATACTCACGTCGATCCTCTTCTAGGAATTTTTTTAAAAATGCAAGTGAAGCTTCGAGATTTGGAAGCTTCGTGGCAGAGACCTAGTTGTTTGTTCCAGAGGATAGAGCAGAGCTTCTCCCTTTGGGCTCTTTGTTCCTACAAAAGTGGAAATACCAAAAGCGATAACCCATTTCCCCACTTAAAGTGGATCCATGCTACCTCCTCCTTTTCTATATAATGGACAAGCTCCCATAGTTATGCTAGTTAGAACAGAGATAGAAGAACAACAAAGAGATATTTTGTTGCCATAGGTATTGAGCAAGATTTGAGACCTTTTTCCCTCCACATCAAGTTGAAAGAGCACTTTGGAGACGTGCCTAGATAAGGACCCATCGAAGGAGAGCTACGACATCAAGGCGTAGGTTGTAACTCCCCCTCTCTATTTTAATATAATATGATTGGTTCGTGCTTTCCATTCCTATCTTGAATGTGTGATTGGATTCTTAGTTTTCCTTGATCAACTAAGTAGGTTGTATATGCATTCTACAAGTTATGATTTCACGTTTTTTGTCATTTGATCCCTTGTGTAGGTAACCAAGCACTAGTAGCAGCAAATATCTGACCATAGAACGCGAAGGACCAAAGGATTCAAACGAGAATTAACATCAGATTGAGGTAGGTGATCTATTCACGATCTGCATGCATTTACAATCTAGGAAAGTAAGTTTATAATTGTTCCCTATTGTTACTAGACCCATCCTAGGGCTAGAGGGATCGTCTCTATCCGCAGAGAGGATTTTACTGCATAAAAAATTGGCAACTCCACTGGGAGGACTAGCCTTTCAGTCTCTTTTTTTGGTTTTTTGATTTCTTGTCTTGTCTTTGATTTTCATCGAGGGTCCATCTCCTTGTCTCTATATCTCCTATAATTTTATACAAACCTTTATCTCTTTGCTGAAGTGATAAGCCTAGTGTTAGTCTAGAAAACATTTTTATTTTTCAATATTTTCCTTGATTGGCGTTGGTATTTCTCTGATAGTCACGCTGATCAGCGTGTTATGCTTTTTACATAGTCGTGCTTTTACCCTTCCAGCGCAGATTGCAACCTAATTAGTCGCCATGATTCCTATGTGTGATCTTTTAGGTTTTCCTTCATTTGATCAGCCACTGAGTCTTATCCTTTTGAATTTTTTTGCTTGTTTGAGCAACTTTTTTCTTTCTCTGTTCAGTGACATCTCTAGTTTGAATTTTGCACCTTTGGTTGTCTCTCTTGCAAAGCTGTTGCATCCTTTCCTTCCTAGGGTTTTTAGGTGTCCTCGGGCCATCTGAGTGATTGCTTACTTTGTTGACTTCCATACTTATCATTGAATCAAGTATTGTCATACCTTCCAGGCTTAGTGTTTGATTGGTTTTCATCTTTCAGTCGGTTCTCAAAGATAGCTATTTTTCAAGTGGCAATTCTGAATGCATTGGAGTTTCTATTTGCTATCAAGAATAGATTACAATTGCTTGTCTTCTGATGGAAGCTTATTTTCTTTGAGTTATTAATCAGTGTGTGAATTAAGAGTGCCTTGTTTTGAAGAAAATGGTTTTCATCTCTCTTTGATTTTCAAAATATTTGCCTCTTGCACGCATGTTTGAGAGATCTCATTAGTACTCAAAGCATTGTTAATCAATTTGCATTCTACATTTCGCATTGTGCTTATAAGAGAAATACAAAAATATTATTGTTTCATTTCACTTTACAAAATGAAAATTTCATTTAGATTTTCTTCTTAGTGCATTTGGTGAAAGGAAGAAAATTGTAAAATTTTTGTTTCGCTTTTAAATTCCGCACTTGAAGAGAAAAGTGAATGTATTTTTATGCATTTTTTTTTATTTCTGCGTTGATTTTGTGAGCTTCTCTCTCCCTCATCAGCATAGTATTCATCGAAATGAATGGTTCTTTTCTCATTTAGCTTAATTTTATGGATTCAGATGACATCGGCAGGGCTCTGAAGCTGAGACATAATTCAATATCAACCTTAAAATTTATTCAATCAATATAAGGAGTATTCAGAACCTAATGAATCACATTTAGCAGTCTAGGATAGAGACATGTTCCGACGCCGTTAAGCATAGGAGCTGTTGCTAACAGTCTGTGTTACAACCCGAGGGTGATATCCTGTCCTGCGTATGGAAGTATATTGATAGATGAAAGTATATTTTGGGATGCTCTCATCAAACAGTTATGCATCAAATAGCACTACTATGGATTTGGACTCCTACATAACGTCGCGTATATTTTAGGAGACACCACTAGGCTGAAAACCTGCCATAGGTAACTGAGTCGAACGCCTTGTAGACGTGATACACCAAACACAACATTTAGGGATATTAGCTACCATACGTTAATTCCTTGGTCATTTCTCTTTCATTTGATCATCAAGGTGTATATTGCAGTTCAAGGCTGCCTGGTAATCCTTTTTCCTAGCTTACTCCTTTTTTGATTTATTTTGTTTTTTCTAAAATTAATCACCCACAATCACATGGATTACCTATTAGAATATTTCTGGGCCTCATCATGAGTAACTCCTTATAAAGATATTGTTTAAAGCCTTGAATTAATCATATTTATCCTCTTCTGCTTTTTGAGATAATATCATTGTGGCTAAACCACCAAGTTCAATTCCTTTTCCATCCACTCCTTTCCAAGGGAAATTGTCGCATGTCTCTTTTGATTATCCACCTTCAACTGGGACTCAAAATGATGAGTTCGCTCTCATTCTGAGTATTCAACATCTCGCCTCTCGATCTCATCCTGATGTGCCAGTAGGCTACATTGCCTAACCTTCGAATCCATTATTTGATCCCATTGAAATATCCCCTCAACAACCCTATAGTCCATAAAATATAGTTGGTGTACCGTTTGTGAATTCACCTCGTCCATCTTGAAGTGTTTCCCATAATTTATTCCTGATGGCTTCCAAGGGATAATTTTCATCCCCCGTGGAGGTTTCAAGCACCATTAGTAGTGTATATGAGACTATGTATGAGGGACCCCAATTTCCTCCCAAGGGTTTTCCTTATGTGACAACTTAGCCTTCCTCTCAGTCATATATCCCGTAGATTTACACCTCGTTGGGACACTTGATCTCGAATATGTCAAGTGGCCTTTGTATTACAATACTATTTGGCAGAATAATGGAGTATCTGTCCCAGGTCCAAGTGTTTCCAGTGTAACCATTTCTATGCTTGCTTGAACTATAGTCACGCCTACTTCCGCAAAGCCAACTATTTGCATAGGTGTTTTAGTACCTCCTGTTAGTACTGCAGTGTTGATCCCCTTGACTTTAGTTTCTGGCGGAGTTCCTACCCTGTCAAATGTTTCCCAACCTATCATTAGGCCATCCACGAGTGGATCTTCAGCTTACATTCTGAATTCCTCTCAAGCCGTTGACATCATTCCTATGCCTATTGGATCGTCCGATCCAACAGGGATCGAATACGATCAATATCAGAATTTTTTTCAAAGTCTTAACCAGCATCGTTATCTCCCGTATGGCTCCCAACAGTTTCAAACTCAGCTGGTAAATCCTTAAGGATTTCAAGGGCAACCTAGCATCCATCCAGGGGGTTACGTCTATCAGCAGGGTTTTAGCTATGGCCAAAATCGACCTTATGGACCACAAGGGAAACCTTTCATACAACAGGAAGCACCTTACATAAAAAATAATCAACCTTTTTTCCATCAAGTTCAATTTTCTTATTGTCATCAGGGACAACCTTCTTGTAAACTAGTTCAACCCCAATTTCAGCAGGGTCAGCCTTTTGTCCAGCAAGGATAACCCTCCATTCAACCAAATCCGGCCTTTATTTAGCCAGGTCCTCATATACAACCTAGTCCACAGGTACAACCTAGTCCTTAGTTACAACCTGGTCCTCAGGTGCATCCTGAACCATAGATACAACCTAGTCCTCAGGTACAACCTGGCCATCAAGTACAACCTGGTCCTCAAGTACAACCTGGTCCTCAAGCACAACCTAGTCCTCAAGTACATCCTGGTCCTCATGTACGACCTGGTCAACCTCAGCAACCTTAAGGTACGATCCAGCAACCCCAAGCAAAACCCCAGGGACAACCCCACCGCAATCCATACCAAACCTTCCAGCAGCTGCAAAATCCGTATGCTGTGAACTATGGTCAACTTGGACCTCAGTGTTTTGTTGAAGGTCAGAATCCGTTTTTGGGCGAGCAACCGGGATATGGTCAGAATCCACAAGGTTTAAGTCCTTATGGACAACACCAAGGTTTCAATCCTTATGGGGAAAACCATTAGAGGTAGCACCCTTGGAGGCAGAATTTCTCCCAACCCAGTTGGTATCCACAAATGGGCATGTATCAAAGACTAAACACCATGACTTCCAATCTATAATTGCCATTTATCACAACGTTGGAACTTCCTGATGTGTCAATATTGAACAACTATCCAATTATTCACAATTTGTATTGGTTCGCGGTTCTAACCAAATTTCCAAGCGATTGCCTCGAGTTTGAAGGCAACTATGTGGTGCTCCTCCAATTCCAGGGTCGAATATTCCGTCCATTTACGTCTCTTTCAAATAACGTTGACAGGTGCTGCTGCAAAGTGGTACATTAAACTCCCACACAAGACTTTTCAAGATTTCAATTCCTTAGCCATGACATTTCTCATGCATTTTCAGTTTCCTGATCGTTATGAAACATGAACCCACCTCCTGACATCCTTAAAGAAAAATGCAGCTACGCATATCCCTGATCATATCCATGAATGAAGAAGGTGTCGTTGTTTGCTCAAATTTGACATTCCTGATCAACTGCTGACAGAATTCTTTACCAAATCATTCATCAATAAGATTGGTAAGGATATCACTATGGGGGCATCTGTCACCAAAGATAAAGCCATATCTTATGCCCAATATCTTGATCTGGTTTACTCTCAGTCCGACATTTTATATGATATCTTTCCTGACACCCTGCACCTGAGTTCCCAGTCTTCAGCCTCAAAATCTCTGGTGACACCACTAGTAGACAATGTCATTGGTTCTATTTCCCAGATTTCACAGAAGCCTTCTTCTACTTCTAAGAATAAATCATCTTCTTTCTCCAATTTTGTTCCTCAGAATCCCTCGAATCATGGAAAAACTTCATAGGTTAACGTTGTGCAATCTTCTGTGACTGATAAATCCTCTAAAGGAAAAAAGAAGGGTAAAGGAAAATCTACATCTGATGCCCCAAAATAGGATTCCTCCAAACCTCACACTGATGATGGAACTAAACGTAAACTGAAGTATCCTTTCCTGATATGCGATGATGAGCATTACACCAAGTATTGTCCATGGCGGGCTGAGGTGAGTCAATTACTGAAAGGAACCCAAGGAAATTTGACTGTTCTTAAGGAAACGTTTCCATCACAACAGACTCAAATGGTGGAACAACCCCAGTCTTACACCCTTTTTGGTTCTCAAGCTTTCATGATTAATTTTACTGCACTCATATCTATCACTACCAGATCGAAAGATTATGCGGAACCGCATCAAGAAGCGGGAAAAGAAATCGTTGATGCTCCTACTCCTTCTCCCCACCGACTTCTGGCACTCTTAATATTGAAATGCCTAGTTCTGATCCTTTTGTATTGCCACCTTCTAAAGGTGTGCTACGCAAGTCCTCCTATAATCCGAACACCCACACCGCTCAACATGAAAATATTGTCGAGGATTTGGTTAGGCGTAATCTGCCATGTCCGCGTTAGAGGTTCTTCAGAGATGTTCGTCACAACGGAAGGAATTGTTATCTGCTATCATAGGAGTTGATCCAACCGATTCAAGGCTTATTACTTTCTATCTGGAAATTTTTTTCCCACGTCTCCCTCATCAACTTACTTTGATTATCCAAGTTGGGATTAATGGCAAGAATATCCATTGGGAAGTCGTGGAGGAAGGTGCATCTACATGCATTATGTTTATTTCATGTTGGAAAGCCATTGGTTCTCCAACTCTTAATTAGTCTCCAAATACTTTGGAGGCCTTCGACGAGAGAGATTCTCGCCCCTTTGGTATCCTTCCTAGTTTTCCTATCACGTTAGAAGGAAAAATGGTCAACGTTGAGGTTGAATTTGTTGATGCCAAGTTCAATTATAATCTTCTCCTCGGTTGCAGCTAGACCCATGTTGTGCTTTGTGTGTCGTCCACTCTCTTTCGTGTTCTACTTTTCTCGTACGAAGGAAAGATTATCATTGTAAACCAGTTGTCCTTTTTCGCTTCCACTTCCTATGAAGGCAATGTTCCATATGTAGACCATACAACCACACTTTATGAAAGTGTGGGGGCAGGGCTTTTCAAATATTCTGCCCTTATGGGTATATTTTCCCTTCCTCCACCAAACACTACTCAAGTCAATATGATCTCCACTTCTTTTGATCCCTGGATCATCCCTTCACCTGATCAGGTCGATTCGTTTGGTGAAGTGATGTCGTCAAGCCCGGTAGAGGTCGATTATTGTGAAATCATCTCGGCTTCGACTAATCATTTTGAACATGCTACTTATAGCATGCATTTTGATGTGTACTCACAATCTCCTTGGCTTAGTTCCTTGGATTCATATGATCCCCATGAGACATTTCCATCTTATGAGAGTATCGCAGAAACAATGTCTCTCGAGGAAACCCCTTGGAATGATATCCATCATTGTTCGTCATTTCTCCCGAGTCTTGGGGTAGCTCAGTCATGCCCTAAAAATCTCGCTCCCCATGTTCTAAGTGACCCGCTACCGACCTCGATGTCAACCCATGATGTATTTTCTGAAGGGAACATGGGTAGTATTACTGAGACTATGCCTATCAACATTTCTGTGAATCCATGAATTTTCGAGAATGTTCATATTGGGGTGAATTTCTCTCTAGATGAGATCAAGCTCTATACTAGTCTCTTTCAATAATTTCGAGATGTTTTTTCATGGTCCTTTGAGGAAATGCCTGGAATTGAGCCGAGTATAGTGGTGCATGAAATACCAACGTATCCTGATGCGAAGCCTGTTCGTTAGCGGCTTCGCCCTATGCACCCTAGAAAGGTCAAAACCATTAAGGGATAGGTTGAAAAACTTCTTAAGGATAGATTCATTTATCCCATCCTGTTGACAGATTGGGTGTCCAATATTGTCCTCATAAAAAAAAAATAGGGTACCATTCGTGTTTGTGTTGATTACCGAGATATCACTCGAGCATGCCCGAAGGATAACTATCCCACTCTGTTTATTGAACATATCATCGATGAATGCACTGGGAGTGAGATATTTTCCTTTATGGATGGTTTTTCTGGCTACAACCAGATTAACATCTTGCCCGCTGATCAACACAAGACTACCATTATCTGTCCATGGGGAACCTTTGATTACAAAAATCTCCCTTTTGGTCTCAATAATGTCGGTGCTACTTTCCAGCGCGTGATGTCCTACAATTTTCATGACATTAAGAACATTGTGTAGCCTTATCTGGATGACCTCCTTGCTCATTCAGCTAAGCGTCGCAACCATCCCGCACACCTTTGAGAGATTTTTTTGCGCTGTAAACAATAAAAAATTCGTTTGAATCCGCATAAGTTTGTTTTCTGCATGGAATATGGCATACTCCTTAGGTTTTTCATCTCTAAAGAAGGAATTCATCTCGATCCCTTGAAAGTCGAGGCTATCATAAATTTACTCCCTCCCTCCTTTTTATCGCAATTGCAGATTTTACAAGGGAAAGCTAATTTCCTACGTCGTTTCATTCCCAATTATGCGGAGCTTTCTAAGGGTTTTACACCAATTACTGAAACAAGGGATCCCATTTCTATGGACGAAGTTTCTCAATGCTTCTTCGATGCTTTAAAGCAAGTTCTCATCAATGCTCCTTTACTGCGTCCCCTAAATTATCATCGTGACTATTTTTTGTACTTAGCAACTTCCTCCAGTACCATATCTTTGGTACTCGTTCAGGATGATGACACTGGTACTGAAAATTTCACCTATTACCTCAACCATAACCTTATGGATACAGAAAATCGATATGCCCATGTCAAGAAACTATATTTAGTTGTGGTACATTTTGTTCAGCGATTTCGGCATTATATGCTTTTACGCATGACTACCATGATCTCTGACTGAAATTATAGTATTATATCTTGACCCGCTAGTTTCTGGGGAAAAATATTCAAAATGGATTGTCATTTTATAGGAGTTTGATTTTGAATTCACTTCTGCCAAATCCAATAAATCATTGATTTTCACTGAATTTATATGCCCCCTTCCCTCTACCTCCATTTCATCTGATCTCGATGAGCACATTCCAGATGAGACTCTCTTCTTGATTAGCATTGTCGATCCATGGTAGGGTGATATCATCGTTTATCTCCAAACCAAAAATTTCTGATCTGAATTGGACAAGTTTGATCGTCAACATATTTGACATCATTCCCAACTGTATCGTATCATTAGGAATACTTTATACTGAGTCGGCATCGATTCGATTCTTTGCCATTGTTTTACTTTCGAAGAAGTTGAGAGAGTTCTCAACGACTGCCACTCTAGTGCATGTGGCGGTCATATGTATGGCTATGATATAGCTTAAAAAATCCTTCATGCTTTTTACTTCTGGCCTTCTATTTTCAAATACTACATCCTTGTCATCCGTAAATTCCATGCTTTCCAGATTTATCAGTGCAAAATGTGCGCACCACCCTCACTGTTAAGTCCCTATATTAATAGTATAGCCCCTTATTATGTTAGTGTAGCCCCCCTTATTGTTATTATTGTACCCCTGTAACCCCCATATTGTTATTATTGTGCCCTTAAATTATTATTGTTAGGTCGGCTAGGATTACATTTTGGCCCACTAGGATTACATTATGGCCACATGGACTCCTATATATAGAAAGGAGGTTTTGTAAATTGTATCATCCAAGAATTGTTCATTTATGTAATGTATTGGAGGTTGCCCCCTCGAAGTGGCTTATTTCTAAGGCGTTCATATCTCTTTTCTTCTATTTTTGGAGCTGGTTACACAACATTTGGTATCAGAGGCTTGGGATTCTAGGGTTTCGCTGCTCCAAACAGGTCATCGTGGCATTTTCGCTATAACTTTTTTTCTACGAAGTTTCAGAAGCTGAAATTTTTATGGTGCGAAGCTGAAATCCTAAGGAAGATTTTTTTTAAATTTCAGAGCTTGGTTTGCAATATTTTTACATTTTTCGAGATATGATATGTGGAAGTTAGGTATTTTTCGGGCTTGCTCTAAACGAGTCATCGTGGAATTTGCGCTATAAAAAATTTTCTACGAAGGTTCAGAATTTGAAATTCATATGGTGCGAAGCTGAAATCTTGAGGAAATTCGTCAGAAAATTTCAGAGCTTGGTTCGCAATATTTTTGGAGATATGATCTGTGGAAGATAGTGCTTTTTCAGGCTCCTGAATTTCATCTCAAAGAGGTGATCGTGGGAAAAGTTCAATAACTCTCTCTATGGGGAGTGGATTTGAGTGTCGTAAAAAGTGGTCGCAAGTACACGGACTTTAGTTTCTTGGCTATCAATTTCAGAGACAAAGGACAAAACAGTGACACGTGGCAAGTCCTACAAATGTGCTCTACTGAACCAGTCCAGAATTAGGTCATTGTGGGAGATTGGACACAACTTTGTCTTGGGGAATCCAAATTAGATCAGACCTGTGGCATTTGAAAGAAGCTTCAGAGGGCTACTACAGGGCTGAATTTAAGATATTGAAGATCCACGTCAGGAGTAATACATGTATATATCAGCTCCTCGAAAGTAAATACGTGTATTTTCGAATTGCATAGTCATTTTGGAAAAGTCAAGTTGAATTGATGGGTTCTATTATGCCTCAAAAAAATAATTCCATACCCATTAAGCCCTCATAAAGCTATACTATGATTCATGAGGAGGAAGAATTGCAATATGAGATATCAAAATTACAGTACCAAGTGCAACAAATTTCGATCTTATGAAGAGCAACCGAAGATGACATAGATGGTTTAAAAGCAAAAATGGAGGCTAATTTGGATGGTTTGAAGGATCAAATAAAATCTATTATGGATGATAAAGTAGTGGAATATCACAATGAGCATCAACAACAAGTTCTCCAACTCTCAAAAGATAACCTAACTTTGGTGCAAAATCAAATGAAACAACGGAAGATCAACATCACATGAAAGAAGTTATGGAAACGATCCTTAGAAACAAGAAGTGACAAATGGTGTTTCGGAGTATCTCGGCAAATTGGAAGAACTTTTTCCCTATAAATCCTTCCTTGGAGATGAAATTCTCCCGGAAGCATCGAAATGATAGCGTTGAGGACAACACTTGTTTGAAGGAGAGGGAACCAAGTCCCTATATTAATAGTATAGCCCCTTATTATGTTAATAACCCCTTACATATTGTTGTCTATTAACACCCCTATACCACCATAACCCCCATATTGTTATTATTGTGCCCTTAAATTATTATTGTTAGGTCGGCTAGGATTACATTGTGGCCCACTAGGATTACATTATGGCCCCATGGACTCCTATATATAGAAAGGAGGTTTTGTAAATTGTATCATCCAAGAATTGTTCATTTATGTAATGTATTGGAGGTTGCCCCCTCGAAGTGGCTTATTTCTAAGGCGTTTATATCTCTTTTCTTCTCTTTTTGGAGCTGGTTACACAACACTCACCCATACACCCAGTTGTTACCATCGGCCTGTTTACCAAATGGGGCATCGACTTCATGCCATTGTTGATGTGGAATATTTCACTAAATGGGTCGAGGCGATGGCTACATATACTGTCGACGGTAAAACTGCAGCTCAATTTCTCTTCAATCATGTCATCACACGATTTGGTATTCCTCAGGCCATTGTCACCGACCATGGCTCTCATTTTTTCCATTACATGATGGTTTAGATGACTTCTCATTTGGGCTTGCGTCACGATAGCTCAACCCCATATCAACCTAAGGCCAACGACCAAGTTGAAGTAGTAAATAAAGTTGTAGTTACTATGCTTCAGCGCACTACTGGGATGCACAAGTTAAATTGGCATCTCATGTTGTTTTCAACTCTTTGGGCATATCGAACCTCAGCCAAGGACGCTACTAGATTCACTCCATTTCAGTTAGTGTATGGCCTCGAAGAAACCTTTCCAATTGAATGTGAAATTATTTCGCTCACGTTAGCTATTGATTTAATTTTGAATACCTTTCTAGAATAGGAACATATCTTGTACTTGGAATGACTTGATGAAACTCGATGCTTCGCCACTTTAGTTATTGAAGCACAGAAGAAACAGTTTAAATCCCATTTCAATCAGAAGGTTTCTCCACGTGCCTTCGCTGAAGGAGACTTGGCCCTTCTCTATGACCAAGCACATGACAAGCTGGGGGTAGGAAAATTCTAACCTATGTGGCATGGGCCATACATTGTAAAACGTGTTATGCAGAAAGGGGTCTATGAGCTGATTGATTATGAAGGTGATACTTTGGATAAACCCTAAAATGGGCTTCATCTAAAGAGATACTATGCATGATTTTATTCTGTATCTACTCTTGTGTTGGTGTCCGGATATGAACAAAATTCAACCCTTTTTCCACATAAATTAACAACCTAAGGGTGTTAGTTATTTCAAGACTAATGACAAAGTATATGTAGATACAAGCACATGGTCCACTGCAGATCACAGGTTTAATCTATAACACAAATACCACTGTAACAACAATGAAATGAACTGCAGAAATAAAAGGCATCCATAGCAAATAACAAAACTGTAACAACAAATAAATAATCACACCAAACTCAACACTGCAATGAAAAGAAAGAAGAACACAGAACCTGATCACAAGAGTGGGCCCAACTCTTGGATCAAGGCTGCAGAAACTCAAAGATTACAGGAGAAACAACAAGCTGTTGTATATTCAATTGCTGATAAAAATATTGATTACAAAGTTTGTATTTCCAAGCGTCCCCCGATTCACATCCTGTAGGCCTCTTTATACAATAGTCCTGAAACCCCTGGTTCCTCTCAATGACTCCATTGTTGCAAAAATACATCTTGTTACAACGACAACCAGGTTACCCAGCACAAAACTGTAAGAAAGTCTAAGATAGTGCTGATATACCCATGGTTGTCACGTTGTAGCAGCAAATAAGGAAGACACTGGAGATGATGGGTTGTGCCTTGATTTGCAGCCGCAACGCTCCTGTTATAGCCAAATCTGAAGAAATATCAGAGTTAATAAGTAGAAAGGTAAAACCTCCATGAAAAATACATCATTAATCAAATATCCCATAAAATATAGGAAGAAGGGTTTTACCTCATGCTTTTAAGATAAATAATGGCACAAAGTGATAGAAAGATAGGATAAAATGGGAGAGGAAAGTATACAAATCTTGTACCCAACATCTCCCCCCAACTGATCTATCTGCATCTCCTCATGTAGCTTGTCGTCTCCTCAAATCCAGATTGGACTGACTGTGATCGGCATGAAGTTGTATGAGGTCATATTCTGCAACCATTTCTATTCCTGGTGGCTTATATCCTTCTTTCAAAACAACGTCTTTCCACCAGTCGGGTTCAATGTTATAAGCAGGAGTATACTGCGCAGCTGGCAGCCATAAAAGGGGAAATTGAAATCTTAATCCCATCCATCTAATCCCACAGGTATGAATGCAAGCCACATAATGCGGCATTCTCTCTAAGGCACGTGCAAAGTTACGTGCCCCAAATGGTTCTCTTTCCCTAATGGCTGAAGAAGACAACATCCATGTTTTCTGACAACTTTCCAGTGCTTCCTTGAGAAATGTCGTAATCTGGTCGACACACAGGTCAGCACACCATTTCTGGGTTGCCGACATGTGTTCTTTACAGCCCTCAATATGTAGAAAAGTATAATTCTTATTATAAATGTTTGAGGACTGACCATGCTCTCTTCTCACCATTAATGGATTTCCAACTTGATTTTCTTCAAATGTATCCCAGGCCTTTCTCCAATTAATCTGATTGATGGTATAGGAAGTGAAAGCCTTTAAGTGGATGTCCCCCACGAATGGAACGGGGTTAAAGGATTGCTCATGCTTTAAATAATACCCATGCATGTAGAGCTCGCACATTAAGTGTTGTCCTATAATATCATGAATTTTTAGAATACGAAGAAATTGAATGAGGTCCTCAATTTTGTACCAAATATCCTTATATATACTTTCAAGAAAAAAGAAAAGAAATTTTTCATGAAGGAATAAGGCATAGCTATATGCAGGAGGTCTGCAGGCCATTACCTATTGTGCTAAGGAGAACATATACTCCTTATCTGTCCTTAACAACTGAACTTGTTCTTCCAACTCTTCTATCCTGGCCTTTTGTTTGGCCTGCTTCAGCCGTGCCTTGTATAACTGATCCATGTACCCTATGACGACTCCAGCAGCCTGTTCTCTAACCCTAGATATTTCTTTCTTGTGGTTGCTCACTGCAGAATGCCACTTTTGAATTTCATCAGCCAATACAAATTCTCGGCCTTCAAACAACTCTTCGATTGGGCCGGTCTGGGTAGCTGTAATGGAGACTTCAATCTTCGGCTTTATTGCCCTCCATTTGTAGATTTTTACCTTCCTTTTTAAACGTGAAACTTGCTTCTTCAAATCCCAAACCTCCCTTTTCAGTCTCATGGTTTCACTGAACTACAGCTGATACCTCTTTTTGAGAGGTAACATTATTTTTGAGAGGTAACCTTATTTTCTCACACTGTTCGACCCATTCCTGTTTAACGGTGAATTCAAGTTCTAGACCTACGACAGGCTCAGAAGGCGGTGGAATTCTGTCGGCATCCTCTATAGATTCTTTTGTCAAGCCCTTCTACCTGGGCCCCCTATCCACAAGGCCTTCTTCTTCTACATTTCTTCTGGGAACTCCTACTGTTTGGTCAGAAATTTCATTGATCCCCCTATGTTTCGATGTTTCTATAGGAACTCTGTCTTCCTTATGAACCTATAAGTGTTCTAGTTCAGTAGTGTTTGGGCCAATCTTGGCCGTGTCAAGAAATTTTAGTACCGGGGGAACAACCACTTCTTCCATTAACTATTTGGGCGAGTGAAATCCCCTCGCCCCTCTAGAAATCAGGGACTGGAATGGAGAACAGGGAACATACCCATCATCTTCATTTCTGGTTTGGACCAGAACTTCATGCATTACTACCTCAACTGGAGTCAATGCTGGTTCTTGTGAGGTAGCATCGATTCCGTGGCTCAATTCCCTTCTTTCCTCTTGCCCTTTTCTTACCATTTCTTCTTCATGGGTCGATACTGGTTCTTGTGGAATAGTATCAACCACTTGGTTCATTCCTTATTTAGCCTCCTTTTCCTTAGGAATCACCTTTGTTTTCATAGTTGGTATTGATTCTTGAGGTCCAGTGTCGATTTCGCGGGCTGACTCCTATTCTAGCCGAATTGGGGGTGGTTCTTGTGTAACACCCCCACCTGTATCAACATCCATATCTGTCTGGGAAGGTGATATTGTTTCTTGTGAAATAACATCACTTGCCATTCCTCTATCCAAAATTCCATTCCTTTTCTCTTCATTGAGAAAGTTTGACGATTGTATAACAATATCAATTTCCTAGTTCTTCTTCTTCTACATTTCTTCTGGGAACTCCTACTGTTTGGTTGGAAATTTCATTGATCCCCCTATGTTCCAATGTTTCTACAGGAACTTTGTCTTCCTTTTGAACCTCTAAGTGTTCTAGTTCAGTAGTGTTTGGGCCAATCTTGGCCGTGTCAACAAATTTTAGTATTGGGGGAACAACCACTTCTTCCATTAACTGCTTTGGCGAGTGAAATCCCCTCGCCCCTCTGGACATCAGGGAATGGAACGGAGAACAGGGAACAGACCCATCATCTTCATTTCTGGTTTGGACCGGAACTTCATGCATTACTACCTCAACTGGAGTCGATGCTGGTTCTTGTGAGGTAGCATCGATTTTGTGGCTTAATTCCCTTCTTTCCTCTTACCCTTTTCTTACCATTTCTTCTTCATGGGTCGATACTGGTTCTTGTGGAACAATATCAACCGCTTGGTTCATTCCTTATTTAGCCTCCTTTTCCTCAGGAATCACCTTTTTTTTCATAGTTGGTATTGATTCTTGAGGTCCAACGTCGATTTCACGAGTTGACTCCTATTCTAGCCGAATTGCGGGTGGTTCTTGTGTAACACCCCCACCTATATCAACATCCATATCTGTCTAGGCAGGTGATATTATTTCTTGCGAAACAACATCACTTGTCATTCCTCTGTCCACAATTCCATTCCTTTGTTCTTCATTGAGAAATTTTGACGATTGTATAACAATATCAATTTCCTGCACAATCTCCATAATTCCTTCCTGTGTGGGTTCTTCAAGAGAGGCTGGTTCTTGTGTGGCAACCTTGTCTGTGTTGCTGACTACTTCCTCCATACTCATCTCTTCTTCCTCTAGTTTCTACTGATCAATTTCCATTTCCATTTCCTTGGGTTCCTCTTGGTCAATTTCTGTTTCCATTTCCTCGGGTTCCTCTTGATCAATTTCCTCTAAATATTCTTCTTCCGCCTGACCAGCCAGAGACGCTGGTTCTTCTTCTCTAGAAGCAATCATAACTGCTACCACTTCTTCTGAGGATCCGCAGAGTTCCACCCAAGAAACCCACAACCTGCTTATTGCATGCATGACCAATAATCGCACCAATCTGTGGTTAGAAAGTACTACCATCATCTGGCAAGAGTGCCGAGTAGACTGTGCCATATGTTGCAATTGTTTCAATAGGAAAAATGGCATATTTAGGGCATGCACCTGATTCTGTGGAAATCAAAGGTGTGTTATAATTTTAAAGTGATACTTGAATAGAGTTGAGGACCGACCCTCGCAGGTAATGTATTTTATTACAAAATATACAACTTCATTCCAAGGATACGCATAGTTCTGTGCTCGTATCCTTTGCCCAATTGAACAACACTTTCTCCTACCTGCAGGAACAATTCAGGAAATTATGGGAGAGAAATTTTTCGAGCAAACCATTGCTGCCACTGCTGTCTCAGCCCGCTAACCTTTGCAATTACCTCCTCTATGATAGGAACTTCCAGACCTCTAACCCATAAATGATTCTTCTCTAAATTGAGTGTGAATTCCATTGTGATACCTCCACCAAATCCCTGCAATCTATCAAAGTAGATATCCCACCCTACGTCAACAAAAACTTGCCAAACCTCTGGATTGCTGTGAACTGAAACTGTGTTTTCAGGCTCATGCCACACAACCAGCCCACCCATATTGTGGAGACTTGTAGTAGCACTTCTTGTAGCAGCAGACCATTGGGCAAGGTGGTGGGTACCAAATTTGGAGGAACATCATAGTGAAAATGGAAAGGTCGTAACAGTAAATACAGTTGGTAACTCTCGAAAACCGAGAAAAATCATAACAGAATATGGTAAGTGTGGTAAAATAAAAATAATAATTGTTCGTATAGGGTGGACGAGACATCTTACGAATCCAAATACGTTTTAAATGATGATACCACATATTGATGGGAATCATAGGGTGTACCATGAGCGGAATGCCATACTTAACTTATGAGGCAATTATTACACCGTCCTTGGCATCATGACACCCCCCCCAACTTAAATTTTTGTCGTCTGCGACATTAAAATATTCACATGGGATATTTCATTAAATAAGTAAAAGTCATGTGGAGACGTACCTGACGACCTACCTAGATGATGTGATGGTTGGTAGGATGATAGCGCAATGATGATGTGGATGGTGTAAAAACATTGTTGTAATAGCATCGGTGTAATAGTATCCGGTGTAACAACATCTAGTGTAACAACAGTGGAGTAACAACATCAGAGTAACAATTTTCGGTGTAGTATCATCAGAGTAACAACATTGGTGTAACAACATCGGTGTAACAACATTTGTATAACAACATTGGAGTAACAGCATTGGAGTAACAACATCGGAGTAATAGCATCTGGTGTAACAACATCGAAGTAATAACATCCAGTGTAATAGCATTGGAGTAACAACATCGAAGTAATAGCATCTGGTGTAACAGCATCGAAGTAACAGCATCCGGTGTAATAGCATTGGAGTAACAACATCGGAGTAGTAGCAACTGAGTAATAGCAACATGAGTAGCAGTATCTGAGTAAAAGCAACATGAGTAGCAACAGCCGAGTAACAGTAATATGAGTAACAACAATAAGAAAATTCCTTGATTTTCATTTCTTAGTCGTAGCACCTGCAAAAAGACAAGAAAATAGAACATAATTCTTTATCTGTTATATATATATATATATATTTTTTTATTTATTTATTTTTTTATTTATATATATAATATTTTTTTTACTTTATTTATTATATATATATTTTTTACAACTAGGGTGCAGAGGAAGGATTCTCTACACTAATAACCTTCAAACCAGATTTCTCAGAGAGTTTTTTAATAAAAGCATCCTTAGAGACCGGCCTGCGGTATAGTCTCAGGCGATGTCCATTGACTATAAAGATAGTACGTGTATCGTCAATTGTGACTAGCCTGACTATTCCATTATCAAATACAACTTCCACCTCATAAGGTCCCATCCAACAAGTGCAAAGCTTTCCCTTAAAATCCTTAAAATGAGAGTCATAAAGTAGTGCCCAATCTCCATTTTTAAGAACCTTATTTTTAATAAACTTATCATGCCATTTCGTTCTTTGTTGCTGGATGGCAGTAGTTCGTTGGATAGCCATTGAATGTATTTCATCAAGTTCATTAAGCTGAGCCAATCGATGTTTCTGGGAATTTGATAGATCTAAACCAACTTCCAGAGCTGTTATGAGTGTGCTTATTTCAAATTATATTGGAAACAACGGGGATTTACCATAAACCAACTCGAATGGTGAAAACCCGATTGTATTCCGCCATGTTGTTCTGTATGCCCATAGAGCCTCTGGAAGTTAATGAGCCCAATCCCGATGATGGTATGCCACAGTTTTTGTCAAAATATTTTCTAATGTCTTATTTGTGCTTTCCACTTGTCCATTCGCCTGGGGATGGTATGGAGATGTCACTCTATGCTTGACCCCATATTTTTGCATGAGCTTTACTATCTTGTGTGATGTGAATTGTGCTCCTCCATCTGAAACAACCTCTCTTGGAGTACCGTAATGAGCAAAGATTTCTTCAAATAGAAAATTTGAGACTACCTGTTATGTTTCTTTCACAACAGCTTTGGCTTCCACCCACTTAGTCACGTAATCAGTAGAGACCAAAATGTGGAATTTCTGCTGGGAGGGTGGGTTAAAGGGTCCAATGAAGTCAATAGCCCATTTTTCAAAAGGCTTGAGGACTGCCTGTGCCTGCAAAGGCATTTCATCAGCGCTACTAGGCTACCCCATACGTTGGCAACTATCACACCTCCTGACATAATTTTGAGCATCATGAAAAATGGAAGGCCACTAATATCCCATTTGTAGCACCTTATGGCCTATTCTTTTGTCTACAAAATTCCCTCCACAAGGGCCATCATAGGCAGCTTTCAATACTTCATAAATATGATCTTCAGACACACAATGCTGGATCTGCTTATCTGCTCTTGTATGAAAAAGGTACCCTGCCATCCAAGAATATCTGGCACTATGATGAATAATCTTTCGCTATTCCCTATACGACAAATAAGGAGGCACTTTCCCTGTAGCAAGATATTTAGAAATATCTGCATACCATGGAGGTTTAGTAGAAACTGCAAAAATATGTTCATCGGGAAATTTGTCTTCTATTGGTGTGCATTCATCATTGTTATCCATTCTAGATAGGAAATCAGCTACTACATTATCTTTTCCTATCTTATCTACTATTGTAATATCAAATTCTTGAAGCAATAGTAACCATATTGTAATACGGCCAGGAGTAATAGGTTTATTCATCAAATACCTGATTGTTGTGTGATCAGTATGGACAATAGTAGAGTACCCGGTGATGTAGTTCCAGAACTTATTGATAGCGTAAATGATAGCTAAGAATTCTTTTTCTGTCACCGTATAGTTTATTTCAACAGGAATTAAATTCTTGCTGACGTAATAAATTTCATACGGTGTTTTTTCTACCTGCTATCCTAAAAAAACCCCTACTGTTGTCTGAGAAGCATCAATATGTATGTGAAACGGTAATGCCCAATTAGTTCCTTGGAGGATTGGGGCCGTGCACACTATCCCCTTAATTTTCGTGAAGGCTGTCTCACAATCTTCAGTCCACAAAAATTTTGCATCTTTTGTTAGCAATTGAAATAGTGGATGTGTTATTTTAGCAAAATTTTCTATAAAGCCCCATTAATAACCAGCACAACCAATAAATCTACGTACCTGTGTGGGTGTTTTGGGTACCAGGAAATGTAATATTACCTCTACTTTAGCTATATCAACTTGAATTCTAGTAGCTGAGAGAAAATGTCCCAATACTACTGCTTCTTCCCTCATCATATGGCATTTGACTGTACTCAATGATACATGGGTCTGTTTACATCTTTTGAGTACCTTCTCCAAATTTTCCAATCCTTCCTCAAATGAGTTCCCATATGGAGTAAAATCATCTATATAAATTTCGAAACTATCATCGACCAAATCAGAAAAAAATTCCAAGATTGCCCTCTGGAAGGTAGCAGAAGCATTACACAGGCCGAATGGAAGGACCCTATATGCAAAGGTTCCCCACATGCATGTGAAAGTTGTCTTGTCCTGGTCTTCCAAGGCTATCTGGATCTAGTTATATCCGCTGAATCCGTCTAGGAAGGAAAAAAAATTCTTTCCAGCCAAGGTGTCCAAGACTTGGTCAATGAATGGCAAAGGAAAATGGTCTTTTTGTGTTGCCTTGTTTAGTTCCCTGTAATCTACACAGATCCACTATTTACCATTATTTTTTGGAACGATAACTAGCGGGGATACCCATTGGCTATCTGAGATGGGATAAATGAATCCTAAATCCAAAAAAAAATTTAATTCTTCTTTAACAATGTTTTTGAGAGAAGGATTCATCCTCCGTTGAGGCTGTCTTATAGGGCGGAAATCTTCCTTAATATAAATATGATGAGTGCATAGGTTGGCAGGGATACCCCTCATGTCGGTATAATCCCAGGAAAAAGCTTCCTGATGATCTTGATGGACTTTCAAAAGGTGTTTAGTTTGAGATTCAGATAGGTTCAGGTTGATATTAAGTGTTTACCCTAGTTTAATCTCGATTGGAGTACTATCCTGAAATGGGGTTACAGGAATGTCCTCAATGTCGTATTTTGGTTCAATTTTTTCTTGTGTCTCATGGCTCATAGAATATTCTAGAATATGTCGAGTTTTATCGGGAACAGAACTTGAATCATTAATTAAGGCGTTAATTGCATCATCTTCAGTTTCTGTTTTAAATTGAACGGCCTGGCCAATAGTGAGAACTGGTCTAACATATTCATATTCAGGTTCGGGCTCTTCTGTAGGTATAGGTTTCTAATTGGGTAATGATTTTTCAGATGGGCTTGGTTCCGCAGGAGAATGGAGCTTGAGATTCTTTGTAACTGTCCCATTTGATATGATCATGTGTCAATACCAACATCCTATGTAGGAATCTGCAGTTTCCAACCAGGGTCTTCCTAGGATCAATGGGTGGCCACCTACTGAAGATCGAGTCTGCAACATAAGGAGGTCCATAGGGTAATGCCATGAGTCTATTGAAATGATCACATCCTCTAATTTCCCTACTGGTTTAATTGTGGATCTGTCTACAAGTTCCAGGATAGTAGGGGTCGGTTTAATGTTTCCAAGTCCTAATGTGTTCATTGTCTCAACAGTGATAATGTTAATGGCCACTCCCAAATCCACCAGTACATTTGGGATTAAAATCCAATTAATTTGTACTGTTAGAATCAGGTTCCTGGGGTCTCTGTATTTTACAGGTATGACCTTTCCTAACATGATATCAGATAGTCTGCCCATTACATGAATAGTTAATGGATCCTTGGGTTTCCTTCCTGGGTTCTTTGAGTAGTATTCTTTCAAATTTTTTGCATAAATATGTACATCCCTCATAGCTTGTAAAAGGGGTATTTTAACAAAAATATTATGCAGTTCCCCAAGGAAGTCAAATTCTACTTGAGGGTATTTTTTGCTCAAGGTCAATCTTTCGAGGTATGGAGGAGATATTAAATGACCTTGATTGGGAAAAACTTGGAGAGGTGTCTGATTTATTACATTTTGATCTGAATTCTCCCTCACTGTCCTTTGTTCTGGTTCTCTATATTCACCATCAAATTGTTCTGTAATAATGGGTGAAGTAAGTGCATTTACTACCCAGCCAGACCGTAGATTTATCTCATTGAGTCCTGCAGTAGAAATGTTGTAGGATGGAAGGTTCAGAGTGTCTGCTTGTTGAACCCCTTTATTATTCGGATTTGGGTTGGGTTGGATAGGAAGCTGGGGTCTAATGGTTGGGTTTCCTAGGTGCACATTGGAAGGAAACTGAAGTTTTTTCTGAGGCATAGGCTAAGGAAACTGTCCAGTGGGATGGGATCCATGCCAAGTCTGATTCCATGAAGGATTAAAACTGGCTTGAGGAACCCATTGTTGCAAAGGGGGATACTGGTATTGAGGCCACATGGTTGAAAATGGTGCAGATTGGGGACCCATACTAAAATTATGAAATTATTGGGATGGGTCCTGAAACATACCTGGATTCACCGCTGGTGGTCGAGGTTTCCATGGCTTCTTCTGCCCCATAAAGTATAGCTGGTCGACCGTGCTTTCCTCGCTTGCTCCTTGGAAAACCACTTTTAGCCCGGGCAAGGAAGGAAATGCACTGGTCGTGTGAGTCTTTTTGCAGATCACACAGGCTTCCACCGTGTTCAACGAGCATTCCTTCAAAGGATGTTTCTTTCTGCACTGAGGGCAGAATATGGCCATGGTTTTTTCCAACTCCATCTGCTTCTGTTTTGCCTGTAAAGTGTCCATTTGGGTTGATAGCATGCTTAGGATATCGGTCCTCAGATTATCTAGTATATTTCCAATCTCTGCTTTTGTGACCCCTCCACCTGAGGTCTTCAATGACCGAATACCCTGTCCACTTCTTGCAGCCCCTTGCGAACATTTGATACAGTAATCACAGATAGTTTCGAAGTTTTCTTTCAAAATATCCCCTTTTCCCACTATATGTAGGAGTTGCAGAGAGTCTTCCCTAAGTGCTCTGAGAAGAATGATCTTTAGAATGTCCTTATCCAAGTCACTATGTCCAGACCTCTACAATATGTATTTAAATCGTTCTACACAGTCCTCCATATTTTCATCCTCCTTTTGTGCAAATTTAAATATTTCCTCCTTAATGTCATGGGACTTACATTAATCTTGATACTTTTCCAAGAAATCTTTTTTCATTTCTTCCCATGAGGTAATCATGCTTCCCCTAAACCCATGAACCATCTCAAGGATGTCCCTTTTAAGGTAGCAGGGAATATTTTTAATTTTTGAGCATCATTCATATAGTCATATCCTCGACAAACTATATCAAATTTGAAGAGGAATGTATCAGGGTCTTCAGAAGAGAGCCCATGAAAACTAGGCAAGGTTGTTAAAGGGATGGGTCTCATTGGTGCATCACCTGTAACATTTACAATGGGAAAATCAATAGAGGAACTTATAGGTGCCATAAATATCCTCCAATACTCACTTGAAGTTTTGATTGGTTTAGCAGCAGGTACCTAGAGTGATTCAATCGAAGATGGTCGCACCGCACTCCCCCGGTCCCTTGGTGAATAAAATTCCTTCAAAATTTCCTTTGCCGGATCAAAATCACTAAACTCAACAAAGGAAATTTTTACAGTGTTGCCTTGGTCTCTTGAGGATGAAAAACCTTTTTGAGGTTCTTCTTCCCAGTTAGAGTTGCTCAATTCTTTTGATCCCTTACTTACCACTCCTTCCACCTCTGCTGTAGAAAGAACACCTTCTGGTACCGTGGATGGCACTGGTTGTTCCATAGACTGCCCTTAGGACTTTGTCTGAACCCTAACCCTAACAGCAGCATGGGATGATCCCTCAAATCTAGATTTTTCAATAATTTCCTGAATATACATCTTCCTTCCTAGATCCTTCCCTTTCTTTGGGGGCCTTCCTCTGCCCCTCTTGTTTGGATCTTTGTTCATACACATTGTGGAGAGGGTTCATCAAAGAAAATCAATCAATTGCTTAGGACCCAAAGTAGGACAAATAACTTCCTCCCCAGGACGAGAGAAAAAATTCACAGAAAACGAAACAATAGGAAAAGGAAAAATCGAATTTCAGGACCTGGAGCAGAGTAATAATGTACCCTCCCCAGGACGAGAAATTGTCCCCTAGAAGGAAACAACAGGAAATAAAAATAGAAAAACTAGACTATGCCCAGGACTTAGGGCAAGGTTTTACAAAACACCTTCCCAAAGATGAGGGTTTAATTCTACAGAAAACAAAATAATAAAAGAAACAGGAAAGAAAGAAAGCAAAAAGAAAACACAAGGAACTTACGCTCAGGACTTGAAGCTGGGCAATAGATTCCAACCTCAAGATGAGAGATTGACCCTGAGATCTGTTGCAGATCCTGTTCTTGCACCTGTTGGCCTTCCCCGGCAACGACGCCAAAATGTTGGTGTTTGGATATGAACAGAATTCAACCCTTTTTCCACATAGATTATCAACTCGAGGGCATTTGTTATTTCAAGACTAATGTCAAAGTATATGCAGATACAAGCACATGGTCTGTTGCAGATCACAGGTTTAATCTATAACACAAATACCATTGTAACAACAATGAAATGAACTGCAGAAATAAAAGGCATCCACAACAATTAACGCAATTGTAACAGCAAATAAAGAATCACACCAAACTCAACACTGCAATGAAAAGAAAGAAGAACGCAACACCTGATCACAAGAGTGGGCCCAACTCTTAGATCAGGGCTGCAGAAACCCAAAGATTACAGGAGAAATAGCAAGTTGTTGTATATTCAATTACTGATAAAAATATTGATTACAAAGTCTGTATGTCCAAGCGTCCCTCGATTCATAGCCCGTACGCCTCTTTATACAATAGTCCTGAAACCCCCGATTCCTCTCAATGACTCCATTGTTACAAAAATACATCTTGTTACAATGGCAACTGGATTGCCCAGCAAGAAACCATAAGAAATCCTAAGATAGTGTTGATATAACCATGGCTGTCACGTTGTAGCAGCAAATAAAGAAGACGCTGGAGATGATGGGTTGTGCCTTGATTCGCGGCCACAATGCTCCTATTGTAGCCAAATCAGAATAAATATCGGAGTTAATAAGTAGAAAGGTAAACCTCCATGACAAATACATCATTAATCAAATATCCTATAAAATTTTTGAAGAATGGTTTTACCTCATGCTTTTAAGATAAATAATGGCACAAAGTGATAGAAAGATAGGGTAAAATGGGAGACGAAAGTATACAAATCTAGTACCCAACATCTTGTACATTAGTATGCTTTTAATTTTTGTACATTTATGGTTTGGTGTGTGTTTGCAAGTGTTTTTCCTTTTTATCTCGTTTTACTTGATTTTCAGATGTATTTGGCTCCTTATGTCGGTTTCGTTGATGGTGCCTGCCATGTTACCCAAAATCTATCTTTTGTGGCCTGGGTTATCTATGACCCTAATGGTGAGTCAGTAGATCTGCAAGGTATATGTTTAGGTCGTACAACCAATAATATTGCTGAATACAGTGCAATTATTAAGCTTCTGTCTGAAGTAATTTCTCTCGACATTAGAGAAATTTTTGTTATCCTGGATTCACAGCTTGTTGTCCTATAGATTAATGGGAAATATTACATTAGACACCCTCAAATCTTGAGAATGTATCTGCGTGTTCGTTTGTTAGAAAGAAATTTTGATCACATTACATATCATCACATTCTAGGACACATGAATACATTAACATATGCATTGCCTAATCATGTTCTAGATAGACATTTGTGAAATTTATAATCATTATAACATACACGGAATAGGAAAATAGCACATATATATATATATATATATGTATATGTATATGTATATGTATATGTATATGTATATGTATATGTATATGTATATGTATATGTATATGTATATATATATATATATATATATGTATATGTATATGTATATGTATATGTATATGTATATGTATATGTATATGTATATCGTTTGGTTTGAAAATAGTGTTCAAAAGTACATCATAACCCCCCAAAATATATATATATATATATATATTCTAGTACATAGCGAGACTCGTAGGTATTTACAAAACTTAGAAAAGGAAAATCTAATCTAATTCGCATGGTGATTACAGTAGCAGGCTACTTCTCTAATGACTCGAGTCAGCAGCTGATGAATATGATTAGATACGCTGACAGTATGTCTTTGATACTTGTGGGGGATGTCTCCGATATGCACATACTCTAGAATCCCATTGTTCAAGGCATCCAAGCTTTGTGTAATCTCTTCTTCAAGATCTGCTCCCTCTACATAATGGGCACCCTCGAAGTCTCTCACCACACTCCTGGTGATTGGTGACATCCCTGCTGGTCTCTGCGGTCCAACATCTATGATACATAAAGTTTCACGTCAGTTCATATATATATATATATATATATATATATAACATGCAAAAATAACAAAAACATGTTTTTATGTCCGTCGTCCCAACACTCACCCAATGGAAGTGGCATGTCAGGGTCACCCCGGAAATCTGTCTTAGAGTACGGGCAGACTTCTACCATGATCAGTTGACACCTCAACCATGTGAAGAAGGCCGGTCTAAAGGACATCCTTTTCCTCCCTCCTCCACGAGGCACCAACGCTTCCCACCTTGCCAACCGTGGCTCTCGTGGCACTGGCGCCTATATCTCTATCCCATGGTACTGGAATAGAGGTACTCGCTCTAAGAATAAGGTTGCCATAATCAACCCATATACAAATTGCTTCAGCTTGTTGTTTTTGCACTTCATGAGTTGTTTCTTCATGTTTTCCATTATGGCCTCACACCAGTTGAATACGTTGGGTTCCATGCAATCCATCGTTTTCTGTAATTGGGCCTTGGAGGCCTCATGTGGCGCTTGTGCCCCAACCACACATGTGATAGTGTATAACACTACCTTGAGTGCCAGATCATTTATTGTGCTTATGGCTATCTTGCCACTCAAGGATCATGTTGCCTCGGAGCATGTTCTCCTAGTGAGAACGTCCATACTCTCACCCATAATTTGGGCTCCGGAAAACAGTGCTCTTACCCCTCCATGCAAGAGGCCAGTGGTGGAGTAGATGTCCGCCACTTCAATTTCTAGTTCATGTTCACCAAGGATAAATATCTCTTGGTCTGTGTCCCAGATACTGATCAGATATTGTAGAAGATTTGGTTGGGCTCTTATGCCCAGGGTCATGAATAATTTGAGGAGCCCGTAGTTCCTCAATGCATCTATGCAAGCTCTGTTCTGCATAGCTGCCTGATCAAATTCATCATGATATTGTTATTTCTACTCAATCGCCATGATTGATGACTCTTATTTCCTGCAATAACATTCAACAAGTCCCTTATTAGTGTTTAGGCTAAAAAAATCGGGTCATAAATTATTTTTATTTAATATTTCTACATGTTTTTCTGCTCCGCGGTCGGTGCAATTGTTTTAAAAACAACAGTGCTAATCAACGACCTGCCCGTTGTGAAAAGGGAAGGTCGATGCAGTCCTGATAGGGGATACCCGTGCCGATCCGCAGCATTATCAAATTTCAAATCCTCTTCCCAAAACCAAAATATGCCTTAAAACACACTAAAATGGATATTAAAATGCAAGCAAGGAAAGCACCTCTTACCTGGCACAAATGGTTCGCTGATTAGACTCCTTAATCTCCTGCAATGCGCTCCTGAATATTTGAGGTACACTAGGGTAAGAACTGCTTCTCAACCTAGTGAAAGTGAAAAGTAATTTGTTTTTTACTTTCTCCATATTTTATAAATGCATAATGAAATTTTAGTGTTTTTATCATTATTTTAATTATATTTTAATGCTCTTACCTCGAAAACAGTTTATGTTTTGTTCTTATGTAGTGAATGGTTCAATTTTTTCATGGATGACACATTTATGAGTTCTATTTTACTAATTTTTCAGACTCGATTAAAAAAAATGAAAAATTAATCCCCTTGCAGTCATCTTTTAGCTCTTTTCTGACTCTCTAAACATGAAAATATTGTCGATTTCTTCTCGTTTTGATCTCGTTAAAGTTCATGAAACGCATTTTCCTAGGATATGTTTACCCCTTTTTCGGGCTGGGATAAATTATTTACAAAAAATTAGTACCTTGGTCAATCGAAACTAAGAGGTTCTCTCACACTTTTTTTTCTACCTTTTAAGGTATGAGGGACTATGTATAAAAAGGGCCATCTGGAGTTTTATTTTCGCCTCTGTTCAAACTCTCTAAACATGAAAAGACACCGAGTTTCACCTTTGTCAGACTTGTTAAAATTTAATGGTATTGGATCCATCATCATGATGACACCGATTTCCTCCTTCCTAGGGCTCGTAAAATGTACTAGGATGGATTTTTCTGAAGGAAAAACTTATATCACAATCATATGCTATCCCATTCAAGCTTGTATACAAAAATAATTAGGGTACTCACCAAAAATAGTGGGGGGAAATGGAAAGCATTAATCAGTTGTGTTGGCAGTATGTCGCTCTTGAACATGACACATCCTCTGTTTCGTGTCGGGTTGGGGATATCCTTCATTTTTCACTTTTCCTCCATGGGTTTGGGAAATATGTTTTGCCTCTTATGCCATCACCATTCTCTTCAATCATGACATCTGATTCCATTTGAGTCAAATACTGCCAAATCCAGAGTCGTGTCTCTGATATGTTCAAGAGAAGTTCCTTCTGTGTCTCATTCATTGCCTTGTTCTCTGGTCACTCTCATTATTATCTTATTTCCTTTATCTCGTGTCGATGATTTGGGATACATTATGGCCCTCCTTTGATGGATCACTTCTTGTTGAATTTAGCACATTATCCGAGAAGTTGATCTAGAAATCCCCTTTTCAGTACCTTAGATCCTGCATGCCCTAATGGTAGGTTGTTCACATCCGATGATAGGCTTACATCATTGGCCTTTGATCAAGTGATTCCGCAAGTGTTCGATGACATCTCCTTATTCACATCTCGTGGATTGTATTGTTGGTACCTTGAGAGCCATTGTCATCGTTGGTGGTTTCTCTCGCACCTGTTAACAGTTTACATCATTGTCTAGTAATAAGGCGATTTTCTTTCATGTTCGACTTCAGCTCATTTATTCACATGCTTGAATTTTTCCTTGATCAGTTTGTGATGGAGCGGAAGAACCTACATTTTTTCTGATAAAGCCTAGGTTGTGAGGAGATATGTATTATGCATGATTATACACATGACTCCTTCATTTGGATGGTCACGACCATACCTTGAGTCTATATTTTTTATCCTCTTTGCTTGGATGGCTGTGACCATACCTCAGATCCTATTTCATGATTACTTCTATGGATGGTTGTGTCCATACCTTATGTCATGTGATTATTTCAAAGATATCAATTTATGTATGTGTGTCCTGACACTTATTCGTAAATAATTTCACCCCTCAATCTCATTCAACCTTCATGCTTTAGGGGGCATCTGTTACACAAAAATTTCTCACTGTACCTGTACTCGTTGTTCCTGATCCTCGAGACCCCTAACAGTGACCCCTGTGCATGTTTTCCATCATGAAAATATGCCTTCATGTCCTTTTTAGCACAATGAATAAACTCTTCGTTGACCATTCCTAAATCAGCTCCTTGAAACCTAATTATCTGGAGTGGCATGCCCTCTCTGTGTCTTTCTCACACCGATGGCCTCTTTTTGGTCTAGGTCTATGCCGATTAGCACTAGAATGAGACTCATACTCGTGTCAATCCTCTTCTGGGAAGTTTTTTAAAAATGGAAGTGAAGCTTCGAGATATGGAAGCTTCATGGCAGAGACCTAGTTTTTTGATCCTGAGGATAGAGCCGAGCTTCTCCCTTTGGGCTCTTTGTTCCTACAAAAGTGGAACCCCCCAAAGGGATAACCCATTTCCCCACCTAAAGTGGATCCATGCTCCCTCCTCCTTTGCTATATAATGGACAATCTCCCATAGCTCTGCTAGTTATGACAGAGATAGAAGAACAATAGAGAGACATTTTGTTGCTATAAGTATCAAGTGATATTTGATTTCTTTTTCCCTCCACATCAAGTTAAAAGAGCGCTTTGGATACGTGCTTGGATCAAGACTCGTCGAAGGAGAGCTGCAACATCAAGGCGCAAGTTGTAACTCCCCCTCTCTATTTTAATATAATACGATTGGTTCGTTCTTTCCATTCATGTCTTTAATGTGTGATTGGATTCTTAGTTCCCCTTGATCAACTAAGAAGGTTGTATATGCATTATATATGTTATGATTTTACCTTTGTTGTCGTTTGATCCCTTGTGCAGGTAACCAAATGCTGGTAGCAGCGAATATCTGACCACGAAACACGAAGGACCAAAGGATTAAAACGGGAATTAGCATCAGATTGAGGTAGGTGGACTATTCACAATCTGCATGAATTTACAATCTACAAAAGTAGGTTTCTAATTGTTCCCTTTTTTTACTAGACCCATCCTAGGGCTAGAGGGATCATCTCTATCCGTAGAGAGGATTTTCCTACATAATAGGAAGTCCTTCAGTGATTTGACTAACACCAAGGTTTGTTTCTCAATGATGTTTTAATTCAAGGTTGTATCTCTTATGGTTCTACTAAAGAAGGTGATGGGATGCTTCATGTTCTGATTTTTCTTTTGCATAAGGACAACAGCTAGAGTGTGCTCTGAGAAAAATGAAAAAATGGTAAAATAAAGTGTATAATATGGACTAATAAGAATAGGAGCATGAGACAAAGCCAATTTAACTTGATTTAATGGCTTCTTCACCTCTTCAAACCATTTTACTAACCTATCTTTCTTCAGCATGTCAGTAATTTTCCTTAAGTGTTCAGCAAGTTTGGGGACAAACCTTCTCAAAAAAATGATTTTTCCATTGAACGACTGAATTTCCTTTTTGCTCCTAGGATAGTCTAAGGTTTGAATTGCCTCAAGCCTTGAAGGATCTATCCTAATTTCATATTTTGATATGATATGGCCTAGCAATTTACCTTCCTCCATAGCGAAAAGGCTCTTCTTTGGGTTCAACGATATGCCAAAATTTCTACATCTCTGATTTTTTTTTTTTTTTAAAGTGTTGCAAGTGTTGCTCATTTGTATTGGAAAAAATAGTAATGTCATCAAGATAAATGACCAAAAAGACATCATTTTTTTTGGCAAAAGCAATATCCATTGCTCGCTGAAAATTAGCCCCTACATTCTTCAATCCGAAAGGAATTTTGGCATACATGAAGGTGCCCCATGGTGTTGTAAAGGCTGTCTTTTCCTGATCATCTGGATGAACTAAAATATGATTATACCAAGAATATTTGTCCAACAATAAAATTCTAGAAGATCCAACCACCCTTTGTAGAATATGGTCGATCATTTGTAATGGGTAATTGTCTTTCAATGAAACTTTATTCAGATTTCTAAAATCTATACACAAGCGAATCTCTCATGTTTTCTTTCTCAATGGAACTAGATTAGATATCCAATTTGAAAAGTGGAGAGGAACTATAATGCCAGTAGTGAATAATCTATTTACTTACTTTTGAATGGAGGGCAACAACTTTGGATTCATTATCCTTAACTTCTGGTGGAAAGATTTTTTATCTGACTTTAAGGGAATGGTATGCTGGATTATACTATTATCATACACTTTCAAATCAGAATATTCCCAAGAAAATACATCAACAAAATAAGACATAAGAATTGTGTATTTACCTTTCATTTATGCACTCAAGGATTTTGAAGTTTTGACCATATCTGAATTTTCCAGAGGGCCGATATTGAGATCTCCCACTCCCACTTTTGTTGGTAGCATGGCTGGTTTACATCCAAAATCATCTTGATCGAAAATCTCTTCCAAAGGTACCAAACCTCTTGGAATGGAGTTGTCTTTCAGCTGAAGCACTTGCATCTTTGCTGCATAGAATTTTTGGTCATCTTAATAACACTAGTTATCCATTTGTGAATTCACAAATTCCTCTTATGTCTGCAAAAAATTGTTGATTTGTATATCATCTTGAAAGACCTATCAATATTGAGCATTATCTAGGATAGTAGGGTGGTGTTTGATGTTTATCTCATACTTCTTATTAGGATACAATGGAATTTTGAACATGATCGATGTAGCAAGATAATCAACAATAACATTGTTGTCCCTTAGGATCAACGACAAAGTATACTCGGTGAAGGTCTTGAGGATATCTAACACTACATTTTGGTAAGCTCGCATCCTTGGATGCTTGTCTTAGTATTCCCTTTGACTTTCTTTATTACTAACTTGGGGTCACCATAAACAGAATTCTTCTTGGCACCTAGCTTCTTGAGAATTTTCAGACCGGCTGTCAAAGCCTCATACTCAGTGTTGGGCCTCTAATTTGTATTATTATTATCACTTCTTAACATTCATTTCATTCATTTAATTCATTTCATCCATTTATAATGTTCTTTTATCACATTATTTATCATAATTTATTATATAATTCCATTTCATAATTATTTATGCTCTTTTGGATAAATAATACTTATTCTCATTTATTTTAATAAATTAATGTTTATTATTCATGACTTTTCCAATGATGGTTTATTAATGAATTCGTTATAATATAAATCACTATTTTAGCCTCCAATATCTCTTCTAGATTGCATATTTGATCTTCAGCTGATAATTAAATATTCCAACTCAGAAATTCATTGGAATAACAAGAGACAGTTTTGAGTTGAACGTTTCGGGCAAATGGAGAAGAATCCTTAAAATATGAAACATGGGTTTTGTGCAGAACGGACCAAATTAGTTTTCAATAAGACGTTTTCCAAAATCCAGTCTTGATTAAGAGAAACGTGAGGTTCTTTGAAGGACATATTTGCAGATTTTCTATTGTGTCCGTTTTTCCAAAATTTCCCCAATTGTAATTTCCAGATTCAACTTGTGCCAGTTGAATTATGATGGAAAGATCTTTCAGATCTCATCTTTCTTATTGAGATTTTTTTATCATTCCATTTCCCTTTGATGTTTTTATTTTTAAAGGGATACAAATCAGAGAGAAGGGGGATATAGAACATATAGGAGAGAAGGCATAGAGGGTTAAGCAAGAAGAGACAGATTTGTAACAGAAGCATCCTCAATTAGTTGAATGCACAGTGTTTTGTTGTTCCATTTGTAAGCCGTGAGTTTGCCACAACCCTGATCAGAGAGTTGGGCCCACTCTCCGATCAGGTGCTGCATATTTCCTGTGTGTTGTTATTTCTATTTCATGTTTTGTATAATTTACAGTTGCTGTGACAGTAGATGTATTTGTTGATACTCTTATTGTTGTGAATGCATTGTAAGATTTACGATTTATTTCTTCCATTTCTTTATTTGTTGTTACAATGATTTTTGCTTTGTTTAAATTATCTAATCCACGATTGATATCATAATTGTGCTATTGTATCTGCACATACTGTGCGTGTTAGCCTTGAAAAAACCAAACGCACCCAGATTGATAATTAATGTGGGAAAGGGTTTGAATATTCATTCACACTTGGACACCAACATTTTGGTGTCGTTGCCAGGGAGGCTAAAAAAGGTGCAAGAACATGATTCATATTGATCTAAGGATCAATCTGTCATCCTAGGGAGGGAAATGTTGCCCTGCTATAGGTCTTGAGCATAGTTGTTTTGTTTTTCTTTCCGATTGATTTTGTAGGAACCAATCTCTCATCCTGGGGAGGGAAATGATACCCTGCTCTAGGTCCTGGGCATTAGTTTCTTTATTTTTTTTTATTTTCTTTCTCCTGATTTCTTAGGGCCCAATCTCCCGTCCTGGGGAGGGAAATGCTGTCGTCCTCTAGGTCTTGAGAATTAGATGCTTTCTTTTTATTTGATTTTATTTATTTTGATTTCTTAGTGCCCAATTTCTCATCCCGGGGAGGGAAGTTTCACCCTACTCTAGGTCTTGAGCTTTAAGAATTGTTTGAATTTTTTTTCCTTCCTCCAGTTTATGAACAGAGATATAAACAAAAAAGGCAAAGGATGAGGTCAAGGAAGAAAGGATCAACACAATCTGGAACTCAGTCAAGAAACTTCAGGATGCGACAAATATGGGAAATCAAGACTATATTGAAGACTGGTTTCACTTTGTTTTTTTCTCAAACATCACTCTACACTTCAACAACTCTTGGCACCATCCTTAACAGGGAAGTTGATCTCTCATACCCGTGTATTTATTAACATACATTTTTCAAATACGGGTATGTGCATACTTGAGGCCTTATTTCGAAAATGGCTTCATTGGAAGTACTCTTATATTTAATTATATTTTATTTTTTGAAGTAGAGTAGTGTAGTTTAAAATATAGAATGAATAAAAAGATAAATAAATAAATTTCTTTATATCGAAAAATAGTTGTTTTTGTTGCAACGCACTGTGAAAATTAACATCGGTGATCAATATTCAAATTTATTTATGTATGTAGATAAATTATATTGAAAATTAAATTCCTACAAACACTCATATTCATTTTGATCACCTGCTTGGGAAAATTCCTTGATTAATATATTTTATGGCTTGCGAGCTTGATGAAAATTCTGGAAAAATAGTCGGGACAATCATGTTTTGAGGGACTAAATGGGCCTATTTTCAAGACCTGTTTCTATCCTACATAGATATTTATGTCTAATTTCTAACCCAATTTGAATCACTCAATTTGGAAGTGAAACGAAAAATTTATGACGAAAACAATGATAGGATGTCTAGTAGGCAGCTCAAGAAAAGTGTTGGGACAGTCCGTTTTTGGAGGCCTAAATGACTAAATTTTAGAAACCTATTTCTATGGAATATTCCCCTATGAATATAGCTTACAAATGAATTTTAATCACTTCATTTCGATATTTTATGAGAAATTTACGACCAAAATACTAACTGTTTATCGTAAATCAGCACTATTAAAACTCTGTTTTGTCGGTTGTTCAATAGCGAATTTGACCCATCAATTATTCATGCCTTAAAAAATCGTTTCTATTTGAGATATATAAATGAATATAATTTAATTTACAATTTGAATTAGTTAAATCCGTCATCAAACGAAAACGTTATGCTTAAAATATCAATTGTTGGTATGAGTTGGGAAATTGAAAATGACTTTGTTATGCAGGTTGTTCTAAATAAATATGGCATATCATATCATGGAATTTTTAAAACATGTTTCTATTGGTGATATATCTTTGAATTATCTTTCATTTGGATTTGGAATCACTCAAATCTAACGAAAAACAAATAAGTTATGATTGAAACACTGCTGGTTAGTATGGTCGACTGCTACTCTCCCGCAGGTGACAAATAAATTTTGTTTTATTTTTCTATGGATTTGTTTTATAGAGTAGCTACTTGTTATTTTTTTCATATGCCTTGGATTGTGAAAGCCTAATCACCTCTTTTCTTCCATGATTTCATGTTTTATTGCAGGCAGACACTCGTTTTTGGCAGGTCCCAGGAGAGTAAATGAGGTCAATTTATGAACAAGTGATTCTTGAAGACAATGATAATGAAATATTTTCAAAGAAGTTTCCTCACATGGAGAAAAAAACATGAATATTTTTCATCAATTAACAGATTTATAACATGAGAAATGAAGAATTTTTTTCTATTTTGAAGATCCAAGTCATTTCCGAAAAAATAAATAAATAAATAAAATAAAATAAAATTCCATTTATTCACCATTCACAAACAACATTGCTGCAACAAAAATCATAACCATAGTAAATTTATTTATTTATTGGTTTTCAATAAAGAGTCGTTTATTTTCTGATTTCTCTTTTGATTTTTACGCTTCATGTATTATTTACTTCAAAATCACATTTTCTTTGTTTTGTTCTCAAAATAAAAGGAGCGAGTTCTTAAATTTTGTGATGTTGTTACTCCAGATGCTGTTAATCGTGATGTTGTTACTCCAAATGTTTCTACTCGTGATGTTGTTACTCCAGATGATGTTACTGTGGATGTTGTTACTCGCACTGTTGTTACTCGTACTATTGTTACTCCAGATGCTGTTATTCGCACTACTGTTACTCCCGATGTTGTTACTCGCACTACTATTACTCCGGATGATGTTACTCGTACTACTGTTACTCCGGATTTCGTTACTCTGGACGTTGTTACTCATACTGATGTTACTCCGAATGCTATTACTCGTGCTATTGTTACTCTAGATGTTGTTACTCGCACTACTGTTACTCTGGATGATGTTACTTCGGATGTTGTTACTCGCACTGCTGTTACTCTGGATGCTATTACTCGTGCTGCTGTTACTCGCACTGTTGTTACTTCGGATGCTATTACTCCAAATATTGTTACTCGCACTGATGTTACTTCGGATGTTGTTACTCAAACTGCTGTTACTCTGGATGTTGTTACTCGTACTGCTGTTACTCATACTGTTGTTACTCTGGATGTTGTTACTCGTACTATTGTTACTCCGGATGTTTTTATTCACACTGCTGCTACTCCAAATTCTATTACTCGCACTATTGTTACTCCGGATGATATTATTCGCACTGTTGTTACTCGCACTGTTGTTACTCCAGATGTTGTTACTTCGTCGTTGTTGTGAATCTGTCACTGTTGTTACTCTGTCAGTGTTGTGAATCTATCACTGCTATTACTTCGTCGGTGCTATGAATCCATCATTATTGTTACTTCGTCATTGCTATGAATCTATCACTGCTATTACTTCGTCGGTGCTGTGAATCTGTCACTATTGTTACTCCGAAAAAATTTTCTAAGTGTTGGATGTTGCTACACCTTCTAAAATTTTCTAAGTGTTCGATGTTGTTTCTCCTCTAATGTTGTTACTCCTCTAGTGATGTTACTCCATGGTGATATTTTTTTAAGCACTTGGTGTTGTTACTCCTATAGTGTTTTTACTCAAACTGTTGTTACTCTGGATGTTGTTACTCGTACTGCTGTTACTCATACTGTTGTTACTCTGGATTTGTTTACTCGTACTATTGTTACTCTGAATGTTGTTATTCACACTGCTGCTACTCCAAATGCTATTACTCGCACTGTTGTTACTCTAGATGATATTATTCGCACTGTTGTTACTCGCACCGTTGTTACTCCGGATGTTGTTACTCCGTCGGTGTTGTGAATATGTCACTGTTGTTACTCTGTCAGTGTTGTGAATCTGTCACTGCTATTACTTCGTCGGTGTTGTGAATCCATCATTATTGTTACTTCGTCATTGCTATGAATCTATCACTGCTATTACTTCGTCGGTGTTGTGAATCTGTCACTATTGTTACTCCGGAAAATTTTTCTAAGTGTTCGATGTTGTTTCTCCTCTAATGTTGTTACTCCTCCAGTGATGTTACTCCATGGTGATATTTTTTTAAGTACTTGGTGTTACTCCTATAGTGTTTTTACTCTTCCAAGGTAATTCACCAGGTACGTCCTCGACTGACTCTGTGGATTTATTTGGTACTTTAATTATGACATGATCAACTATGACTGATGACAGACATACTTTACTAGGGGGGAGGTCTCGTATTTAAAGGATGACTATTATGTTAAGTCTTGTCAGGAATGATTCCTTCTTAATTCCTCATTATTTTGTAAAGTGACTAATCCTCCCTTATGTCACCTTCCTAACATCATTATTTTTCCCCTTTCCCTATTATTACCTAAGTCATGGTTGTTGTTACCTTAGTCACAACTATTGTTGTTGGCCAATTTTTACATTGAATTCAACATATGTAGGTCTTTCTGATTTGTTTTTCTCTTTGGTGAATGGAAAATACTTTTAATGGTCTAGGCCCTCTTTAACATAATGATTGGGTTTTCAATTTATCTTTATTTATCTATAAAAATAATCTTATTTTTAAGGAATAATTATGCAAAGATGAGTTCATCATGTCAAATTTCAACTTTCTTAATTGGTCAAATCCCTGATCTTGTAAAATTTATGGCAATGACCACAGAATTGCATTTAAATCTTTCTGCCATTATCTAATGAACTGTTTCTCAATCCCAATCTCAACAATGAAAAATATATTTATCAACAGTCATTTTAAGGTTATTAGTTTTTGAGAAGCAAAATTATCAAAGTTGAAAATAGTTACTACACAACTTTTTATGCCATCCCTAGCTCTTAAGGAGCTGACCTGCCACCCCATCTATTAAGTATCTGTTATTGATTAACGAAAACTATAGTTGAATTTTAAACATAAATGGTCAACTGGAGGATATGAGGTCTCATCACGAGCCAAACTACCATGATCATAGGTCCTAATAAAGTGACATTACCACTTATGGTCACCGAGCCACAGTAATGGCCTTCAGTCATAAAACTGAAGGACAAGAAGTCTCATCACGAGCCGAATTTTTCACTTTTATTAAGCTCCCATGAATGGCATTGTTATTACCTAGTTACCACACCAGAACAATGATCTTTGATTGACATCTATGTAAATTAAAATGATTTTGTAACTGTAATTATTTCTAATATATAGGACACTGGCATTTCAATGGGTTAAAAAGGCATCCCTGTCGAGGCTATGGACGCTTGTTGGCAGCAGTGGCTATGCCTATGGTATCGAAGTTAACTTCATACTATAATCTACTTGGTTACCTTGTTTTCTCAAAGCTAATTTCCAATAAACATGATTGTTTCATATACACAGTTTTCCAGAACTCATGGTTCATGGGGTAATATTTAATCAGTTCTTAGATGATGGTGGTTATGGTTTATATCTATTATTGAGTTATAGATATTTACTTTACATGTAAGGGATGAAACTTTTAGGATATTTGATATTTGACATTATGTATCATCCAATCTATAATTCCTTTATTCTACAAGTATCATACATTTAACCAAAGATAGTTTCTTGCCCAATCAATTACCATTTATTCATATCTTAACAACACCACTAAGAGGTTTGGTTATGATTTTGAATCCCATGTAATTGGACAGACCTTGAGAAGCAAAGACTGAGATAACTAATTCTCTTAATTTCTGTGCTCATAACAACCAAAGCTTATAGGTATAGGGAATGCATGTTTTCCCTTCTTATCCATTATTATTACATGTCATTCACAATATGATTATGTCACTTTTATATGTAATGAGGTAATTGAGGTGATGAATTATTGATTAAGGATACTCATGAGATTTTTTAGATGACAGGGAAACTAATCAGTTTGGTGGAAAGAAACCCTACTACACTTTCTGATTACTTTTTTTCAGCATGCACGACTTCCACCTTCTGCATCACTTTCAGCATCAGCTCAACCTACATCAACTTCAAGAAATTTCAATCCATACATGTCATTCCACATTTTTTTATGGAGGTAAAACTTGAGGTAAAATAGCATAATGTTTTGATTTATTAAAAGTTTAGGAGAATGTCATGAAAAATCATTGAGCATAATTCACTCATATTTTCCATCCATTATTTCCCCTTCTTTACCACTTCCCATTTTTCAGAGACAAAATCTTTCAGTTTGGGAGAGTGTTACTTTCATTATCATGAACATGTCATTAATATTATTTATCATCCATCGATCTCATTATTCATTCTCAAAATCTCCTTTATTCCATGTTGTTATACACCAAGAAAAGATTTCAGCCATGATTATAGAAACCACCTCAATTTGTCTTCTAGTGTAGCATGAGGGCATACTAATTTTCTGGTTTGGGGGAGAAAGGGTTGTTATGCACGATGAATGATTTCTCATTTATTCCTCATTTTTTTGTATATCCTTAATACTATTAACTTGATTCTTCTGATTTTTGGACAACAAAGATGTATCATTAAACCCAAAAATTTTCAAGATAAACCAATTCCAAAAAAATCATTCATTATTATCTAAAACCATTTTGTTGATATATTGAAATTCGTTCATTGCATTGATTTGATTTTCGGATTGGAGAAGCATTAATATAGTATAAATTTGCTTACAAAATTTTAGCAAAATTTGGTTTGTAATGGAGTTTGTATTTACTTGTATCATACTTTGTTGTAACTTCATATACATATGGTTGAAAGTATACATGAAATTTATTTTAAGGAGGAATTTGGGGAAGAAGCCTTCTCTTCCATCAATATCATGCATTGGGGTAAGCAATTTGATTATTGTATTACAACTTGGTTAATACAGAGGCATTGGGTTGCATGAGGACATGCAACATGTTTAGTTTGGGGGAGATGTTGGGCCTCTAATTTGTATTATTATTATCACTTCTTAACATTCATTTCATCCATTTATAATGTTCTTTTATCACATTATTTATCATAATTTATTAAATAATTCCATTTCATAATTATTTTTGCTCTTTTGGATAAATAATACTTATTCTCCTTTATTTTAATAAATTAATGATTATTATGCATGATTTTTCCAATGATGGTTTACTAATGAATTCGTTATAACATAACTCACTATTTTAGCCTCCAATATCTCTTCCATATTGTAGATTTGATATTCAGTTGATAATTAAATATTCCAATTCAGAAATTCGTTGGAATAACAAGAGACAGTTTTGCATTCAACATTTCGGGCAAATGGAAAAGAATCCTGAAAATCTGAAAAATGGGTTTTGTGCAGAACGGACCAAAATAGTTTTCAAACTTGCAGTTTTCCAAAATTAGGTCTTGATTAAGAGAAACATAGAGTTCTTCGAAGGAAATATTTTCATATTTTCTGTTGTGGCCATTTCTCCAAAATTGCCCCAAATGTAATTGCTAGATTCAACTTGTGCCAACTGAATCATGATGGAAATATCTTTCAGATCTCATCATGCTTATTTAGATTTTGTAATCAATCTATTTCCATTTTTTGTTTGTATATTTAAAGGGACAAAAATCAGAGAGAATGGGTATATAGAATGCAGAGGAGAGAAGGCATAGAGGGCTAAGCAAGAAGAGACAGATTTGTAATAGAAGCATGTTCGATTAACTGAATGCACAGTGTTTTATTTTTCCATTTGTTAGCCGTGAGTTTTCCACAGCCCTAATTAGAGAGTTGGGCCCACTCTCCGATCAGGTGTTGCATATTTCCTGTGTGTTGTTATTTCTATTTCATGTTTTGTATAAATTGCAATTACTGTGACAATAGATGTATTTGTTGATACTCTTATTGTTGTGAATTCATTATAAGTTTTACGATTTATTTCTTCCATTTCTTTATTTTCTGTTACAATGATTTTTCTTTGTTTAAATTATCAAATCCACGATTGATATCAGAATTGTGGTATTGTATCTGCACATACTATGCATGCTAGACTTGTAATAACCAAACACACCCGGATTGATAATTAATGTGGGAAAGGGTTTGAATATTCATTCACACTTGGACACCAACACTTAGCTTCATTGTTTGAACAGTCGAAAGCCATCTTATAAGAGGACATTCGAACATTGGGAGGAATTTTTAGTGACTAATTTATAGGGCTATGGATCTACACTCTAATTCCATCCCATTCTTTACCTAAATATCCATCTAAGTCCATGGTCCACAAACTACTTTCTTCATTAGGAAGCTACAAATTGGCTGATTGAAGTTTACTTGTTGCTTGAGAGAGTCTGTTGTACCAAAAATTTTTGTTTCTTTCACTATTTCGTCTCTTTTTTGGCTTGATGCGCTTGGTTCCAAACCACTTGGCATATTTTCATAAATTTCTACATTTTCCATTTCTAAAATAGAATTTGAAAACTCAGAATTTTCTTCTTTTTATTCAATCAAAACTTCAGAAGGTGTCAAAAATTCATCATTGAATAAGATAAAGGACTCTAGATATGGGTGGAAAACATATATGGGATGATTATTTTTCTTTTCTCGGCTATTGATCATGTACTTCGTTTTACTTTCTCGGCATTGTTTCCCAAGTTGCCCAAAGACAGGAATGGTAGCATATAAAAATTCAAGTTGTAAGGTACCTCTAAGCTTCGCTCCCCATAATCAGGGGAGCAGAATTCCATACCTGGGAGGGATATAAGCCACAACAACATCCATGAGGACATTCTTGGCTGGGATTTTCTCTAATGACACCTTTAGGTCCTTAATGAGGCCAAAACATTTCACCCTCCCTAAATCAAATTATTAAAGATCATGATAAGGTCTTATGATATCCAATCCTAATCTGTTCATAATGGGCTTCGGCATGAGGTTGTGAGAGACTCTAGAATCAAGCATGGCATTATGGAGGATAAAATCATGGATTTTGAGGCTTAGATAAAATGGAGGGACCTCACTATCTTCCAGATCGCTATCAATAATAGGAAAAAATAGAAGCTTAGGGTGATAATCACTCACATTAACCATGACGAAAATTTGATCCACTCTAAGAAACTTAGCTAATTGAAATTTTTATTGATCATTCTTGACCATTTCAGTTAGAGGAATGGATACTTTCAATTTTGCAATTCAATTTCAAGACTAAAAAGAGCAGAATGTTTTTCTACCTCTTTCAGTGGTACATCTTTCCTTTTGGGTTGATATTTGTGTGAAGTCTCCTTCTTCTGTCCTACATCTTGGACTTATTTATTCTTTTTCTGACCACTGGAGGAAGCTTCATTTCCTTTATCATGATTAGGAATATTTGGTCCTTTGTCTTTACTTTGATTTGGAGCAGCAATTTCTGTTAGGTCCCTATATTACTAGTATAGTCCCTTATTGTTATTAGTGTAACCCCCTTATTGTTATTATTGTACCCTTGTAACCCCCATTTTGTTATTATTGTGCCCCTAAATTATTATTGTTAGGTCGGCTAGGATTACATTGTGGCCCACTGGGATTACATTATGGCCCCATGGACTCCTATATACAGAAAGGAGGTTTTGTAAATTGAATCATCCAAGAATTGTTCATTCATGTAATGTATTGGAGGTTGCCCCCTCGAAGTGGCTTATTTCTAAGGCGTTGATATCTCTTTTCTTCTATTTTTGGAGCTGGTTACTCAACATTTGGTATCAGAGCTTTGGATTCTAGGGTTTCGCTGTTCCAAACAGGTCATCGTGGCATTTTCGCTATAGATTTTTTTCTACAAAGTTTCAAAAGCTGAAATTTTTAGGGTGCGAAGCCGAAATCCTAAGGAAGAGTGCGTAAAAATTTTAGAGCTTGGTTAGCAATATTTTCGGAGATATCATTTGTGGAAGTTAGGTCTTTTTTCAGGTCGTGGAATTTGCACTATAACCTTTTTTCTATAAAGGTTCAGAATCTAAAATTCATATGGCGTGAAGATAAAATCCTGACGAAATTGGTCAAAAAATTTCAGATCTTGGTTCGGAATATTTTTGGAGATATGATCTGTGAAAGGTAGTGCTTTTTCAGGCTCCTGAATTTCATCTCAAATAGGTGATCGTGGGAAAATTTCAATAACTCTCTCTCTGGGCATCAGATTGGAGTACCGTAAAAATTGGTCACAAGTGCATGGAATTTAGTTTCTTGGCTATCAATTTCAAATACAAAGGATGAAACAGTGACACGTGGAAATTCGTACAAGTTCGCTCTACTGAACCAGTCCAAAATTAGGTCATTGTGGGAGATTGGACACAAATTTGTCTTGGAGAATCCAAATCAGGTCAGACCTATGGCATTCGAAAGATAATTTAGAGGGCTATGTTGATACTGAAATTAAAATATTAAAGTGCTGAAATCATAGAGATTATCCAATTTCAATATCGAGCTCCTCAAGAACAAGAAAAAGGTGTGTATATTTTATTTTTCTTTCCAAATTGCATAAGTATTCTTTGAAGAATCAATTTGAATTGATTCCAAGGGAATAATGTAGAATATATAGTAATATTGGGTTCTAAAATATGCCTCGTAAAAATAATTCAACACCCATTAAGCCTTCAGAAGGCTCTACTATGACTCATGAAGATGAAGAATTGCAACATGATCTATCAAAATTATAAGAGCAAGTGCAACAAATTTCACTCTCGCAAAGAGCAACAAAAAATGAAATGGAAGTTTTGAAGAAAGGTGTGGAAGTGAAGATGGACGGTTTGAAGAAAGGCATGGAAGCTAAGATGGATGGCGTGGAAGCTAAGATGGATGGCATGGAAGCTGGCATGGAAACTAAGATGGATGACATGAAAGACAACATGGAAAACATGAATAATGATCTCAAAGCAGACATCGAAGGTTTGACAAAGTTTATACAAGAAATGTTTCATAATGGTGAAAAGATAGTAGAAGAACCTCATGATGAGAAGAAAACAAATTTTAATCGTGATTTCATAAACTCTAATGTTGGCGGGAAGAACTGCCATATTCCAAAAATGGATATGAGGAAGTTTGATGGAAAGGATCCTGTAACATGGATACTATAGATGGAGCAATATTTTGATCTCCATAATGTGAAAAACACACAAAAGGTACGCATTTCAACTTTACATTTAGAACAAAATACATTTGTATGGTATCGATGGCTTTGCTCCCGTAAAAAAATTGCCATCTGGTCAATTTTTACAGAAGAAATGATAGCACATTATGAGGATACAAAGAGCAAAACCTTCTTTAGCCAATTGATAAATCTCAAACAAAAGGGTTTAGTGGGGTAGCACATTGAGGACTTCCAAAAATTGAATATAAGGGTAACTGATATTCCAGAGGAACACAGAATTGATCTCTTCATAGGCACTTTAAAGGATAACATCCAACATGAAGTTCGCATTTTGGAACCTGATTCATTGGAGAAGGCATTCAGGTTGGCAAGAAAAATTGAATGTAAAATTATGGCGACAAGGAAGCCTACCACTCACTTCTATAAAGAAGGAAGTGTTGTTACGCCTAGATTTCCACAACCTACAAGGTTGACACCACAACAATTGGAAGAAAAAAGAGCAAAAGGGCTTTGCTACAGTTGTGATAGCAAATACACTAAAGGTCATAAGTGTGCTGAGAAGAAATTATTTTACATAGATTGTGAAGAGGAAGAAGAAAATGAACAAGAAGAGGATATACACCAGGAACCAGCCCCAGAAGAGGAAGAAATGAATCCAACCATATCGTGTAATGCACTGTCAGGAATTACCACTCCTCAAACTCTCAAGATAAAAGGACAAATCAAGAAGAGAAAGGTAATAGTGTTGATTGATTCAGGTAGCACCCATAATTTTATTCATTGTAAGGTATCCAAGGAATTAAATTGTTTCCTATACCCAGCACCAGAATGTCAAGTGATGGTTGCAAATGGAGGAACTATAAATTGCTCTGGAAAATGCCATAATATCAAGCTAACCATGGGGGAATATGTATTGACTAGTCCAATGCTTTCCATTCCCATGGGAGGTGCTGATGTTGTACTAGGAGTACAATGGTTACAATATTTGGGGATAGTAGCTTTTAATTTTCAAGAACTTTTCTTGAAATTTTTTTCAGAAGGAAAGGAAGTCGAATTACGGGGTATTGCAGGGAAGCCGGGAAATATAATAAGCTCTAATGTCATGACAAAGCTTCTAAAGAAAGAACAACGAGGTGTAATTGCACAATTATGCTCACTAGAAGTTCCAACATCAAAATCATCTATTTCTGCAGATCTCCAACAAGTCTTGGACAATCATTCCAAGGTGTTTGAAACTCCCAAAGGACTTCCACCTATTCGTGATCATGATCATGCTATTCATTTGATTCCAGGAAGTGTTCCTCCAAACATCCGGCCTTATAGATATCCTTACTTCCAAAAGAGCGAAATTGAACGCATGATCGCAGAAATGTTAGAGGCGGGTATAATTCAACCTAGTCAAAGTTCTTTCTCTGCTCCTGTAGTATTGGTACACAAGAAGGATGGATCATGGCGAATGTGTCCGGATTATAGGGAGCTCAATAAGCTCACCATTAAAGATAACTTTCCCATTCCTGTGATTGATGAATTATTGGATGAATTACATGGAGCAATTTATTTTACCAAGTTGGATCTTCGTTCAGGATATCATCAAATTAGAATGAAGACCGAAGATATTCTAAAAACAACATTTCAAACTCATGAGGGTCATTATGAATTTTTGGTCATGCCTTTTGGCCTTACCAATGCACCTTCTACATTTCAAGGGTTGATGAATTCCATTTTCAAACCTTTCCTTAGAAAATTTGTGCTCGTATTTTTTGATGATATACTAATCTATAGCAGGTCTTGGAAGGATCATGTTGAACATGTTGACATGGTGCTCAAACTATTGCAACAGAAACAATTATATGAAAAAACATCCAGATGTTTCTTTGGAGTACAAGAGGTGGAATATCTGGGTCATATTGTATCTCATGAGGGTGTTAAAGTAGACCCTAACAAAATTAAAGCCATTAAGGAATGGAAAGTCCTGACAACCATAAAGAGCTGGTTACTCAACAATTTCTTTATGATGAGCATCTACTTGAGCTTTCCGTTTTTTTTTATTGGAGGCTATAGGAACAATCCTACTCCTCAAACCATATTGTCTCTGCACTTGAGAAATAGAATTCTGATATCCCCTCTAATAATATTCTGTCTACACTAACAACATGTCATCATTTGACAAGACATATTGTTAATCATCTGGTGCACAAATTTCTGTAGAAAATTGATCTTCTTTAGTGAGAAAAATAGGTTGTTGATTTTCCCCAAATAAATGATTCTCGCCAGAAATTTCTTCTTTTTCTTATTCATCAGGTCCTTCAGTGTAGTTCTACAGAAATTGAGTGCGAATTTGTTGTTGACTTTGTGGATCCTAGCCTCTTTGTTCCCTTTGCTTGATCCTATATTGAGGCTACTGATTTTGACCCTAAAAATTCAGATTTCTAATGGAGGGTTCAAATTTTCTATCAGCAATGGACATATTATCCATCATCTTCTCCATGGTCTTGATCAAGGTGTCTGATTTTCCCTCTGATGAAGTAGATGTTTCCTCTTTGACAGTGACTCTTTTCTCCATCTTCATTTTGAAATTTTTAATGATCAAATTCTATGCTCATTGTGTTTATTTTCCTTTCTTCAAGAGTTGATGGGTTTCTTTCCCTCAGTTGATAGTCCATGTTAGGATTGAAACCATAAAGATAATTAAGTAAAGTAAGTCTTGGAGGAGGCTTAATATTCTTAGGAATTGAATCATATATTTTATTGAATCTAGCGGTAAGATCTTGGACAAACTCATTGGGATTCCTTTTCAAGGCGTTATACTCATCTAAAATCTCCAATAGATTCTTCTTCTCTTCCCATTTCACCATAAACAAATCAATCATCTATTGTGAAGTACATATTGAACCAGCTGTGAGAGAGAAAAACCATTTCTTAACCTCTCTTGAGAAAATCTTTGCAATGATGTGCATCTTGGCATCTTCATTGTCAATCTCTTCAAGATATATGAAATCAACCAACTTGAAAATGTGTTGATAAGAAGTAAACTATGATGTTCCATCAAAAAGAGGAAGTCTCTGACAATAGTTCTGAGGTAGTGCAGTGAGTTTTAGAGGTAGGATAAACGAAGAAAATATTTCCATGACTAATGGAGGAGGTCGTGGAGGTGCTGATGGAGTGAAAAATTGTAGAGGTGTTGATGGAATGAAAGGAAGGATTGATGATGTAGATGTATGATAAGTTGTAATGAAAGGTGGTGAAGAAAAAGCCTACTATTGATATTGGAAATAAGCTCTCTCTAAATTTTATTTAAACTTATCCACCAAGCCTTTAAGTTTGTAGAAATTAGACCAGACTTCACTATCAACTTCGGAATAAAAAGACTTAGAAAATGTTGCAAAGGTATCAAGGTCAAAAGGATAAAAGTTAGTTTCTCAAAGAAAGGTTTCAGACTTATTCCTAAACAAATATCTTTCAGATTTTGAATGATAGAACAAATCTTCTAAAGAAAATCTCATATGCAAGGAATTTGATTTGACAAGTGGAGGAATAACTCTTCCAACCTTTCGAGACTTGGATTTATGCGTTCTTAAAATACTCTCGGGGTCATTCAAATTTGGTGAGAGATTTGGTTATGGATTTGATCAAGTATATCTTTTAGGAGAGAACTTAAGATATGAATTTTAGACTTTGGCTCAAGTTTTAGAGTTCAACCTGTTTCGAATGCTAGAGCTTGTCACATACAAGTCTAACCTTTAGAGGATGAAATAAATATTACCAAGGAAATTTTTGCAATTTTTCCCCGGAAATGGCGCCAAAAAATACTATCACTCTCCCCAACTTCCCAAGGATGAAAATTGGATTGAAGAAACGCAACCACAGACCAGAATTTAGGTCAGGTAGCTAGCCCTACCAGGACCAGAGAGGCCTCTCTCGTTGTCACTTTGCAGTAAATGGATTGAATGAATATCTACTAATCTTATGCTAGCTATGTAAGCTCAGTAAATAGGATTTTTATTTGATGTTTTAAGTGTTGGATAGAAAGGTCAGTGAGAAAGCTAGGTCTGGGGCTTTTAGGTCCGAATTCCAAGGTCAATTTGCAAAGAATGTGTGAGGCTAGATAGGTAGTTTGAAACCATGCTTAATTTATTATTGAGTATAGGATGAATTGATACAGATTATGAATGAGCATTGAGGTGAATTCATTCATTTCATAAGTAAATAGACATAACATGTAAGCCGTGTCTAAAACAGAGCATGAACAGACATGATTTATGCTTATAAACTTACAAGATAAACATGTGGAAATATGTATCTGAAAGAATGAGATATTTAATTTAGAATCAATAGATAAACATACATAAGAAAAACAAATGATCCAATGCATACCACAATATTCTTAATACAATTTCTGCAAATCTGTCTATGATTTAATTCCAAAATGTTGATTACAATAGTTCCACTGCAAAATAAGACTATTCAACCCAACAAAAGACTAATGAGAGTCTAATTATAGAAAATATGAACCATGACACTTCATCAGGTCGAAATACATCCAAAATTAATCATATACACAAGATGAGTCATTTCCTAGATTCTACGAAGGTTAGAAACCATTCCCTAAAATTCAACTATGAACTAGGAGTGTTTGTCCCTTACATTAAATTAAATATTCCATCATGATAGGAGGAAAAAACCAACTCAAATACTCTAATTCCAACTCATAGGAAAAAAAACCTTGAATTTGTGACATTTTATGAGCTTGAAAAGTGTCCTGAGGAATTCAATGTTGATTTGTAACATTTCTGACAAAATCGTATTAGAATTTTGTAGAAGTGCAGAAGACATTTGCAGCCACTTTAGAGGCACTTTTAGGAGTACTAATACAATTTTGATAGAATGGTAAGCTATACCTATGTGTCTAGCTTCTAGAACATCTTGAATTTTTTAAAATGACCCCCGGGAAGGCCTCCAAAAATTCATTCTCCCAAGGTTACTCCAAAAGCATAGAAGGCACTCCAAAAAGGTGGTAGAAGCATAGAAAAAGGGTGGCATTTTTTAATTTTATCCAAAATTAAATCTTGTCATGAAAATAGGGTTCCTGATATGTGATTTACTCATCAAAATGCATCCATCCATGTATATAAATCATCATTCGGTTGCCCCTAAAATAAGCATAGAAAAAGTTTGCTACGCTTCAATGAGGAGGAATTTCCAGGATTGTGCAAAAATAAAAATAAAAATACCAAAATTCTTCAAAACTTCTCAAAATTGGTTCAGTAGAACATTTGAATGATGGGCTAAACAACCAAGGAAGCTTTAGCTAAAAAATCCAAGCTATCTTTCCCTTTAAGCCTCATTTGAGTTTATTTAAGCCTTTTCTTCAATTGTTTTAGCCTTATTTGAGAAATTGTGTTCCTAGTGCGATAGTGATTTTCCATGTGTCTTTGAAGTTTATTGTCTCTCTTAGCCCTCTTCAATATCTTCTCCAAATTCTCATTTACCTTTGTCAACCAAATTTCTTTTTCTTGATTGATCTCCATGGCTATTAGCTCATCAAAGGTCAACTCTTCAAGTGGATGAGTTCACTGTCTTTCTAGCTCTAGCACCCTTTTGAGGCAGGCTTGTCTTTGGTCTTCTTGGTTGTGTTTCAGTATCTATATCCTGCATTTGATCAACATCTATGACCTGCTTACCTTTACCTTTATCTACCTCTAGGTCAAGCTTGGGTTTGCTTTGTAACAATTGCTTTACCTTCAATTGAAAATTCTCCTGTTGTAGGAAAGTAATTTGAGATTTAGCAATGGAGAAAATCCTCCTCAACTCTGTTATTTCCTCATCCTTCTCCCTAATGATCTCCTCAATTGATTTGATCTCCACCTGTTCTACTACCCTAACCTCCAATGGTGCTGATTCACTATGTTGGTGCAAAGGTGTTTCATATTGATGCATAGGAGGTTTCTCCTCCATTTCACTTTGTTCAACAATGGTGTCAAGTGTAATTACACTTTTGATATATTTGGGCACAAAGACTTGTCTCCTCCCCTTCTCATAGGTATGATTAAACTCAACAATGCTAGAAGCCTCTGAAAACTAATTTGGCATGCTAGAAGAGCCAACCTCCATTGGTTGTGCTGACAGTGATGGTGATGATGTTCTATGCAAGATAGGAGGGCTAGTGGTAGGCATTGCTTCTACTCTTTCCATGAAGGTTTCTCATGTCATGTGGATGAAAGGTGATGAAAAACAATGGGTTTGACCAAAACATGATGAAAAATACTTGGTTGATGATATGTTTTTATGCTTTGAACCTTTTCATTCATCTTAATCAAACTCTTGTGCAAGTAATGTGGAAAATCAAGTGTTTTGGTAGAGGTGAAATGCATCAACAACCTGATATGGTACCTATACAACCTGTAAAATCTCCCTTCACATGTGAAATGCTTCATTATTAACATCATAAAAGGAGGATATTTTTTACGGAGGTGTCTGAAAGGAAATAGGTAATATGGTTCCTCTCTAGCATAAGGTTTGTGAAATTGTTTGTACTCTTCAATCTCTAAGTCCATCCCCTTGAACCACTTCTCTCCATGAAAAGGAATACTTATTGCTAAAAAAATTAGGTCTGTTGATAGGTAAGATCAAATCCTGCAATCATTACCTTTATCATGTTGAAACTTGTGCAAATAAGCTTGCAAGTAGAAGATGATATACCTCCTCCATGAGCTTCTCACAGAACCTCAAACATCCAGTCCTCTCAAAACATATTCTGGCCAAGGGTGAAGCATTGATTTCATGCATTATGAAGGGTTATAACCTAAGGTGGTGCCCTCCCTTGAAGTTCTTCTTCTCACTCTCCATCTTTTTTATCACTGAAATGTTGAAAACCCTAGTTTTTTGCTGGGATGAGTATGTGTAATGAAATTTAGGAAGAATAGAGTGTAGGGATGGGATAGGTTTAGAGAGTGAGATGAAGGGTTATGGAGTTAGGGAAAATTCTAGAAAAGATTCAGTAGATAGGGTTGTATTTTATCTCCATGTTGTGAGTGAAGTCAAGTGAAATGGATGCGAGGAAGGTGGTTAAAATATGGAAACATAGGAAATTCCCAATTTTTCACTGTGAAAATTAGCTAGAATTTAGGGTTTCATGAAAATGGCTATTAGAGATGATATGGATGGTGGGAGATGAGGGTATGAGGTATATGGGAGGTGTAGGGTAGTTTTATATGGTAGGGTTAGGTTTTATTCAACTGAAGTAGATTAGGATTTATTCAATTGGAGTCTTTCAATGACATGGAGAAGTGATGATATAGTGTAATATGGAGTGAGCATGAAAATATATAACAAACTTGATAATTTGAGCAAGGGAGGCTATAAGGATGTTAACTTACTATTTTGAGAGGTCACACAAGTAGTGACCACAAGCCTTGAGCTTGTTAGTATGGATTTGAAGCCAAAAACTTAAGTTATTGTCTCCCTCCAGAAGCATAACACCACTCCACAAAGCATAACAACTGTGCTGAAAGCGTAGTAGGAGGCTACAGAAGTGTAACAATAGGGTCTGGAAGCATAAAAATTTCCTAGAAACATAACAACAGTCCAAAAAAAATATAACGAAAGGCTACAAAACATAAAAAAAGGCCCATAAACGTAACAACAACGTCTAAAAGCATAGTAGGAGGCTACAGAAGCATAACAAAGGCCTCCCGAAGTGTTGAAAAGTGTTTTTGGATCAGTTGTTCCCCTTGGTTTCGAACCTTTCACCACCAAAGGAGTGAAAATGAGGTAATATAGGAGCTATACCACACAGTAAAGGAAATAATGAGTTTGGATAAGCTTTCTTTTGTCTTTTGTAACCTGAAATGAAATTTTTTGTCTTGTAGTGAAACAATAAGATAAATTTGCCTTTTTGAAACTTTTTGACATTTAAACACATTTCTTATTTTACATCCTAAGTATGCTAGCTCCCTTTTAAAGGTTTATGAGTGAAATGAAGGATGATTTCCTTTGTTTTGATGACAAATTAGACCTTTTTTCAAAGGCAGATGATGACACCTAGACAATAGACCTAGATGTGATGAAGTGAAATGACTCTAGAATTTTAAATGATAATGAATGAGATGACCTCTAAAGTGGTGACGGATATGGATGAGATGAGGGAGCAGATGTTGGGAAAAATACTGAGAGGGGGGGTGAATCAGTATTTAGTGCAAACAATAAAACTTTGATATTTCTTTCTTAAAAACCCATACGCTACTTTCCTTCATCCAACTAGCGTATATATGCGGATTTTCTTTACAGAACTCGCGTATATCCAGTGATCTAATTATGCATTTAGTTCTTGACTTAGATCATTGCATTACTCATTCATCAGATGTTTTAGAAAATAGTAAACACATGTAGAAAGAACAGAATAATCATCACACATAAGCAACACACATGAACACCAGGATTTTTTAGGTGGAAACCCAATTCGGGAGAAAACCACCGTTGTCGTCGTCTCAGTCTTCAATCTTTATTATTAAGAAAACTTCTTACAACATGTACTGGTGCAGACTCATACTAGCACGCAGGCACCCACCTGCAGAAGGTTACAACCTTCTCTCGTTTACCAGCCTCTTCTGGAAGGGAGCTACAACCCCCTGCTTCTCGTTTACCAGCCTCTCCTGGAAGGGAGATACTACCCCCTAATATAAGCACCAGCTTCTACTGACAGAAAGCTTCTACATACATACTGAATGTTTCAACCCTCAGATCCACTGCAGACCATGTTTCATCAATTTTCATACTGGATCAAAAAGCTCTAACACAACCCTTCACTTATCTATAAACATACTTTGCCCAATGCTTCAAACAGAACAGTGAAACCACTGTAACCAAAATATCAGAGATAACCCAGACTACAAAATAGATATCCAGAATCACATTCAACCTTGAGAAAATATAAGTTCAGATACCATACACGCCTTTGTTTAAACAGATCCACGTATACATGCGCTTTTCACGAAATGAACCCGCGTATACATCTATGCATTTTTCAAAACAACTCTAACTTCCCATACGCGCCTTTGTTTAAACAGATCCGCGTATGCACACACTTTTTATGAAATTAACTTGCGTATAGATTTATAAAAGATAATCTTTGCAGAGAAGACCAAATCTATGAACTTACCCAGATTTCTTCAATTACTTCAACAGATTTTGCGCCAGGTCTTCATCACTTCTTTTCAGATCATCCAAGAGATTCACCATTTCTAGATCTAGAGATCTTGAAACTTCATCATGTTCATAGATGCATCATAGATTTAGATCTATCAATTAAGATCAGAGTTCAACCATGCAGATATACTTCAGAGTGAAGTATTCATTAAAGCCCAGACACATGCACACACTTTGCACAATGATTTTCTTCTCCTTATATAGGTTTACCCTTTATCAATACCATGAGCCAAAACCACACCACTTCCGATGGTATTCCTGGACGGGATCAAATAGACAACCCAGCGCTCAATACAATGGGTCAATACCATGGTAGTAACCCCTGGTTTTACACTTTTATAGTGCAATTGAGCATACGTAACTTGGCACGTACTTTCCCGCGTGCATACGCTACTTCTACTAGACAAACCCGCATATGCCTTGAGACACACTTTTCATCATTGGTCTAGCACATCCTGGAATTCCTTTCATCATTACATCTGAGCTGCTCTGTAGACACATCAGATTTACATCATTAATTAGTATATCAAGTCAGTTTCCATCAAGTACAACTTTCATCAAGTAGGTTGCCATCATCTTCTTCAAGTGTTGCCATCATCTTTATCAAGTGGGTTGCCATCAAGGACAACACTCTACATCATATTGCCAACAATCTCCCCCTTTGGACTTGATGGCAATCACGATGGTGTTTGATCACAACAGATAGATACATTAAGCATAATGATATTCTCCCCCTATTCAAACACCATGTCACTCTCCCCCTTTGACATCAAGGGTAAAGGGCGGATCAACACCAACACAAGGTTTTTCTTCTCATGTCGAAAAAAGAGTGCTGTAAATCTGATGTGCACTGAAGTTTCCATGCTCCCCCTAAGTTCATGCCGGATCTTCAAACATGTTTTGCAATGAATTTCATGAAGGACTCATACTTACATCAAAGATCCAACCAAGTGGATTTACATATGAGACTCAAGACCTTACATGACTGAATATTACAATTTTTTACATCATAGGTCTCAACATGACCTTTTCATCAAATTACAAATATGAATTTTCATGACCAAAACCAGAAAGACCTCAAGAGAGAGATCATATTACAGAACCATCATAATGCCAACAATGCATTATACTCAGCAAGGCTAATGCTCCCCCTGAAACTGTGCATCCAATGCATCCTTTCCATATGACCAAAGGCCCCCCTTTGCTTGTGCATCCTGAACACTTTCAACATCAAATCATCAAGGCATCTTCACCCAAAATCAGAGAATGAAACAGAAATATAAGAGCCGAAATACCACCAAAACTTCAAAAAGCATCAGAGATACCAAACAGCACCATAGCTTGTGCTGAAGAAATGCTGACCCAGAAAAATTGTCATCAACCACACATATGCGGTTTTCTGTGTATGGACTCGCGTATATACGCGACTATCTTTCAGGAAACCCGCGTATCCAAATTAATCTTCAGAATTTTAATCAGATCTGATCCTCTGCATGGCAGAGACTACTCCCAGCTTCTGTCTGAGATATTCGAATGCTTCCCTGGGTAGAGGTTTGGTAAATATATCAGCAACTTGTTCTTTGGAGGGAACATACTCCAACTTCACCTTTTGTTCAAGCACTTGTTCATGTAAGAAATGATACTTGATGGGAATGTGCTTGGTCTTGGAATGCATAACAGGATTCTTTGAGATACTGATGGCACTTGTATTATCACACATAATGGAAATAGGAGGTGAACATTTAATTTGGAAATCCTGTAAGGTTTGCATCATCCAAAGAAGTTGAGTGCAACATGATGCTGCAGCCACATACTCTGCTTCTGTTGTAGATAAGGCAATAGAGCTTTGCTTCTTGCTGAACCAAGATACTAACCAAGGCCCCATATAGAATGCACCACCACTAGTGCTTTTCCAATCATCAACATTTCCAGCCCAATCTGCATCAGTGTAAGCATGAAGAGTAAGATCAGCATTCTTTGGATACCATAGTCCAAAGTCTTGAGTTCCTTGCAGATATTTGCATATTCTTTTCACAGCCTCAAAGTGAGATTCTTTTGGATTAGCTTGGAATCATCCAACAATCCCAACTGCATGCATAATGTCCGGTCTAGTCCCGGTGAGATAAAGAAGACTTCCTATCATAGATCTGTAATCTGGTTGGTTCACCATGGGAGAATCATCATGAAAACTGAGATTACATCCAGTTATCATTGGTGTACTTACAGGTTTGCACTCTTCCATGCCATACTTCTTCAGAATTTGCTTAAGGTATTTTTCTTGTGATAAGAATATACCATCTGCAATTTGATGCACTTGCAAGCCAAGAAAGAATGTTAGTTCCCCAAGTAAAGACATTTCAAATTCTTGTTGCATGACAGAAGCAAATTTCTAACTCATAGATTCTTCATCACTTCCAAAAATGATATCATCAACATATACAACCACAATCAATAGTTTATCATTTTCAATTTTTGTGTATAAGTTGCTATCAGCAGACCCCTTTGAAAATCCTTGTTGATGAAGATATTTGTCAAGGCGATAATACCATGCCCTTGGAGCTTGTTTGAGACCATATAGAGCCTTTTTAAGTCTACAAACAAGATTTTCATCATTTCCCAAAATTAATCCTTCTAGTTGTTCTATATAAACTTCTTCTTCTAGATCACCATTGAGAAATGCAGATTTAACATCCATTTGATAAACTTTGATTTGTTGAAAACTTGAAAAAGAAAGAAACATTCTTATGGCTTCAAGTCTAGCTACAGGAGAAAATTTTTCTTCAAAGTCTATACCTTCTTTTTGAGTATACCCTTTGCAAACAAGTCTAGCTTTATTTCTTATGACATCCCCATTTTCATTTAACTTGTTTTTGAATATCCATTTAGTTCCAATGACATTTTTGTTATGAGGTCTTGGTACTAATTCCCAAGTGTCATTTTTTTCAATTTGATCAAGCTCTTCATTCATGGCTTGAACCCAACATTCATCTTTGCTAGCTTTATTGACATTGTGTGGTTCAATGGTGGATAGAAATGCCAGATAGCTAGAGGATCCTACAAGAGTCCTTCTTGTTTGTACACCTGATGCCTTATCTCCCAAAATCTGAGATTCTAGATGATTCTTTTGAACATATCTGGAAGGAGCCTTTTCAGATAAATCATCTTCAGGTTCTTCATTGGATCCACTGTCTATATCATTCCTATTTGATGTAGAAGGGCAATAGTCACCATCATCTTCTTCTGTTGTTTGTTTTTCTTCTTTAGGGGCTGCAGGAGACTCATCAATGACAACATCAATACATTCAACAATATTTCGAATCCTTTTATTGTAACATTTGTATGCTCTGCTTGTAGATGAGTAACCAAGAAGTATCCCTTCATCTGATCTAGGTTCAAACTTGCCAAGATTTTCATCATTATTTTTGATAACGCATTTACTTCCAAAAACTCTAAAATGCTTCACAGAGGGAGAGTTACCATACTAGAGTTCATATGGAGTTTTGTCACTATTTACCCGGACATGTGCCTTTTTGAGAATGTTTGCTGTTGTATGTGCTGCTTCTCCCCAGAAAATGTCAGGTGTTCCAAAATCATCAAGCATAGCTCTAGCCATTTGTTGAATTGTTCTATTCATTCTTTCTTCTACGCCATTTTGTTGTGGAGTGCCAGCTACAGAAAACTGTCTTTTTATGCCATGTTGTTCACAAAATTCAAGAAATTCATTTGATGTATATTCTCCTCCTCGATCAGATCTAAGACACTTGATTTTTAGATCTAATTCATTTTCCACCAGTGCTTTGAAAATCTGAAAATTTTCAAATGCTTCATCTTTGTGTTTAATCAACCCAATCCAACACATTCTAGAGAAATTATCAATAAATAAGATATAGTATTCTTCCCCACGTGGTGACTTTTTCCTCATAGGTCCACATATGTTAGTATGAATGAGTTCAAGAGGCTTACTTGATGATCCTTCTTTGGCATTAAATTGTACTCTGGTCTACTTACCGAATTGGCAAGATTTTCATATGATACTCTCTGGTAGAGTAATATTGGGAAGACCACGAACAACATTAAGTCTGCTTGATTTGTTGATTTGAGAGAAGCTTAGATGCCCCAACCTTCTATGCCATAGCCAGTTTTCTGAAGATTTACTCAAGTAACATTGTTCTTTGCAGTTCTTTAGTACATACAGGTTACTTGGAGTTATTTTTCCTTTTATAATAGTGTTACATGTATCAAGATCACGAACCACACATTCTTTTGAACTAAAGACAAATTCAGTTCCTTGCTCACACATTTGAATCACACTTAACAGGTTATGTCTTAATCCATCCACATACATGACATCATTAGCCTTCACCTTTTCTTTTAGAAATACAGACCCTTTTCCTTTAATTACAGCAGGGGTATCATTTCCAAATGTGACTTTCTTTTCCTTTTCTAGAGCATTATATGCAAGAAGTTTGCTTTTGTCACCTGTCATGTGTCTTGAGCATCCACTATCAATGTACCATTGATTTTCTTCACCTTCTGCAAATAACTCTATCCCACAATTTTCAACCTGTAATTCCTTCTTTTTCCATACTTTGGAACTTGAAGGAAAATCCTGTTTTGGCTGGACTTTGCTCCTGCATTCAAATTCTAAATGGCCAAAGTTATTACAGTAAGTACATTCAACTTCATTTTGAAGAGGAGAAAAGTTGTTATAGGTGTTCTTCTTTGGTTCAATATACATCCTTTTCTTTCTTGCTTCTCTTGTCATGATGGTTTTATAGGCAACACATTGAACAACTTTATGACCAAAATTGTGACATGAGAAACATTGTCCATTGAAGTAGAAATTTTTTCGATCATGAAATCTTCTATTTGAATTTACTTGTTGGTTGTAGCTTCTTTGAGAGACATCCCTGTTAGTGTTCCTTGAATTGTGATGATCATGCTTTACCTGTAAAGATTCTTTATTTCCTTGCTGAGTGGCTGAATGTAGTAAACCAACTGTAGCTGCTTTTAGATAATTTGGTGCTGAAGCCTGAGAGGATTCTCCGGTATATCCAAGACCTTTCTTTATAAGAGGAGAACGTTGTACCTTGATAATCTCATCTAAGGTTTCAGATCCTTTAGCAAATCTAAGATTCAGAGCCTTTACTTTCTCAAATTATTTTCTTTGACTTACCACTTCACATTCTAATTTCTCAATGTGTTTCTTTGCTTCTTCAACCTGCTTTTCCAGAGTCTCTATGGTTATTTTCTTTTCTTCTAAGAGAATTTTACATTCTTCTAAGCGTATTTTGAGTTGATTGTTTTCTTCAAGGAAATCATTGTCCTCTAGAGCATCCACAAAAGTATCCTTTTCATCTTTAGATTCAAATGCCATGAGAAGTCTAAGATTTTGTTCACATTCTTCCTCACTATCAGAGAACCCATCAATGTCTTCATGAGTGTAGTAACTTTTGCTAGATCGGTGCTTATTCCTTCTTGCTAGTTCCTTCCCTTTTGCAGATGTTTCTTTATAAGGACACTTAGCAGCATAATGACCAACTCTTCCACAATCAAAAAATTTGAAAGGAAGCTTACCTCTGAACCGTCCTGTGCCAAGTTGAAGTTTCTTTACAAAATTTGCCTCATCTTCTTCTGAGATATATCCATATCCTTCTGCTTTTTGAACTTCTTTCCCCTTTGTAGAAGCTTTAAAAACAACTTCTTTGACTTCAGATGGTCCTCCTCTCCTCATTTCATATGCAGTCAGTATGCCATGAAGTTGCACCACAGTAAGAGTTTGAAGATCCTGTTTTTCTTCAAGGGCAGAGACTTTTGATTCAAATTTTGTTGTTAGTGATCTTAAGATTTTCTCAACCAAAGTAGATTCTGCTATTATTTCTCCTAGGTTTCTCATACGATTGACAATATCATCAAGACGTAAAAAGAAACTAGCAATACTCTCATCATTATGCATTCTCAAGTTTTCATATTCAATTCTGAGAGTTTGGAGTTTTGCACTTTTTACCTTTGCATCACCTTCATAACTTAGGATGATTTTGTCCCATATTTCCTTTGTTGTAATTAGCTGCATAACCTTGACAAATTATGATTCAGTTAGACTTCCCAATAGTGCATTGACCGCCTTTGCATTTGTTTCATAACTCTTCTTTTCCGTCGGATCTGTTGGTACTGCGGCTGGATATTGATATCCTTGTTCAACAATGGCCCATATATCTGCTCCCATAGACTGAAGATATGATCTCATCCTTATTTTCCAGAAGATTAAATTGCTTCCGTTAAAGAGCGGAGGCTTGATAGATGTTGTTCCATCTTGATTTCTCATCTTGCTTGATCTTCCTTCTAGCGGCTAAGATTTTTCAGAAGGACCTCCTCTGATACCAATTGTTGGGAAAAATACTGAGAGGGGGGGTGAATCAGTATTTAGTGCATACAATAAAACTTTGATATGTCTTTCTTAAAAACCCATACGCTACTTTCCTTCATCCAACTAGCGTATATACGCGGATTTTCTTTACAGAACTCGTGTATATCCAGTGATCTAATTATGCATGTAGTTCTTGACTTAGATCATTTCATTACTCATTCATCAGATGTTTTATAAAATAGTAAATAGATGTAGAAAGAACAGAATAATCATCACACATAAGCAACACACATGAACACCAGGATTTTTTAGGTGGAAACCCAATTTGGGAGAAAACCACCGCTGCCGTCGTCTCAGTCTTCAATATTTATAATTAAGAAAACTTCTTACAACATGTACTGGTGCAGACTCACACCAGCATGCAGGCACCCACCTGCAGAAGGTTACAACCTTCTCTCGTTTACCAGCCTCTTCTGGAAGGGAGCTACAACCCCCTGCTTCTCGTTTACCAGCCTCTCCTGGAAGGGAGCTACTACCCCCTGATATAAGCACCAGCTTCTACTGACATAAAGCTTCTACATACATAATGAAGGTTTCAACCCTCAGATCCACTGCAGACCACGTTTCATCAATTTTCATACTGGATCAAACAGCTCTAACACAACCCTTCATTTATCTATAAACATACTTTGCCCAATGCTTCAAACAGAACAGTGAAACCACTGTAACCAAAATATCAGAGATAACCCAGACTACAGAATAGATATCTAGAATCACATTCAACCTTGAGCAAATATAAGTTCAGATACCATATGCGCCTTTGTTTAAACAGATCCGCGTATACACGCGCTTTTCACGAAATGAACCCGCGTATACATCTATGCATTTTTCAAAACAACTCTAACTTCCCATACGTGCCTTTGTTTAAACAAATCCGCATATACACGCGCTTTTTATGAAATGAACCTGCGTATAGATTTATAAAAGATAATATTTGCAGAGCAGACCAGATCTATGAACTTACCCAGATTTCTTCAATTACTTCAACAGATTTTGCGCCAGGTCTTCATCACTTCTTTTTAGATCATCCAAGAGATTCACCATTTCTAGATCTAGAGATCTTGAAACTTCATCATGTTCATAGATGCATCATAGATTTAGATCTATCAATTAAGATCAGAGTTCAACCATGCAGATATACTTCAGAGTGAAGTATTCATTAAAGCCCAGACACATGCACACACTTTGCACAATGATTTTCTTCTCCTTATATAGGTTTACCCTTTATCAATACCATGAGCCAAAACCACACCACTTCCGATGGTATTCCTGGAAGGGATCAAATAGACAACCCAGCGCTCAATACAATGGGTCAATACCATGGTAGTAACCCCTGGTTTTACACTTTTATAGCGCAATTGAGCATACACGACTTGGCACGTACTTTCCCGCGTGCATACGCTACTTCTACTAGACAAACCCACATATGCCTTGAGACACATTTTTCATCATTGGTCTAGCACATCCTAGAATTCCTTTCATCATTACATCTGAGCTGCTCTGTAGACACATCATATTTACATCATTAATTAGTATATCAAGTCAGTTTCCATCAAGTACAACTTTCATCAAGTAGGTTGCCATCATCTTTATTAAGTGGGTTGCCATCAAGGACAACACTCTGCATTATATTGCCAACAACAGAAAATTTGATCTAGATCCCTTCAGTTCCCAAAATTATTTTTTTGAAAACATGTTTGAAAAACTAAAAAAATTGACCTATGACTTCCACGAAAACAACTGAAAGAGTATTTTTTATCACTGATATATTTACACTAACAAAACCCATATTTGGGATCATATCCATGAATGGTGGCACAGACGTCAGCTCATCAAGTTCGAGATCCTCGATCATTTTTTGCCTAAATGGGTCACAAAATATTTGGTTCCGCAAATCACAAAATATCTCGCCATGGGTGGTTGTGTGACGGAAGAGGAAGTCATCTCTCACAATCAATATCTAGATTTTGTTTATTCCCAATCTGGAACCTTGTATGATATCTTACCTGATGCATCTGGACCTTCAACTGATCCAAATTCATCTCAACCTCCTGCTACACCTCTGTTTGATGACGTTATTGGGTCAATGGACCATGTTGATAGTGGTGCACCCAAGGCTTCTCCAAATTATAAGTTCACAACTGCCACTACACCCTCCAAACCTTCAAATAACCAGAAGAATCTTGGTAAAACCTCTGAGGTAAATGCTGTCCAATCTATCAAAGCAGAAAAATCCTCAAAAGGTAAGAAAAAAGGAAAAGTAAAATCCAAATCCGATAACCCTAAACAGGATTTAAATAAGTCATCTGCTAACGATGCTTCTAAATACAAGCCTAAATATCCTTGTTTGATATGTGATGAAAACCATTACATCAAGGATTTTCCTCAACATGCTGAAGTTTCCCTTCTCTTGAATGGCCCACCTTGTACTCCAGTTGTCTTCAAATAACTATTCCCATCCCAACAGGCACAAATGGTAGATCAACCCCAATCATCCAGAAGCTCCCAAGTTTATATGGCTGGCACAAAAGCTATTTCTGTTGCCACACAATCGAAAAATTATCTGAATCCATAAAAACCTCCTATGGAACATGATGCCATAGATAATCCTTCCTCTTCCATACCTCTGAGTTCTGGCCCTCTCCAGATTGAGAGACCTAGTACTGATTCCATAATCCGACCAATCAGAAATCGTTCGATAATCTAAACGCCCGAGTTGCTAACACTATAACATTGTAGAGGATTTAGCTCAGGCCTTCGTTGATGTCGACATTGGAAGTCCTTCAGTCATGTCTATTATAGTCCTATAATAATAGGATTCATAATTTTTAATTGACTTCGATTAGTCTTGTAATATGTACATACTTTTCTTTCTACAAAATTGTTTTCCCATATTAAAAATAAAAAATGTAAAAAGGTAAAAGACCTAAAAGAAAAATCAAAGGACTGAAAGAAAAATATGAAAAATAATATAAGAAATGAACCCCAACTAAAAAGAGATAAAAATAGATCATGAAAGTGATTCAAATTCAAATGCCACTACTTTTTACTTTACTTTTCAAAATAATATTTTGTGCGGCTTGTCAAAAATGCCAGAATCCATGAAGGTCAAATAGCTTAATCTTGACCTTTCATGCTTTAAATTTCAATGCTGATAGATAGAGAATAAATATCTACCAAACTATTTAATCTTGGTATATCAGTAGTTAGGTAGATAATAATAAGGAGCTCGACATTTCATCTGAGCCCTTGGAAGTAATAAGGTTAGAATTAGATAGTTTGCTGTTAAAAGAAAAATGATAAGGGTTTGCAAGCTCAAATGGACCCAAAGAAATAAAGAAAAAATGTTAGGGTAGCTTATGTGTAGGCAGAAGAAGTTTTCACAAGGCATGGATAGAAGAAAATTGGTTATTTCATATTATTAACTTCCTTTCAAAATCATTCCCCTTGTAAAAATACCCCTTCCCCTTCATTTTACTTTGTCCCCATTACATCACTCATTTTTCCCTATATAAATACCCTTTCCCTAGTTTAAAACACATTTATCCTTTGGAAAGTAATTCTCCCCTTACTAACTTCCCTCTTTCATTCATACATAACCCCCCTAAAATACACTTATCCTAAGTTTTCAAGTTTAAAATATTAATATTGGGCCCCACTATGAAAATCCCACCCCGATATTAGTTTTAACACTATCCTTAGTGTATTTTAAAATCCCACACTTATTAACGTTTCAGTGTGTATTATTAAAATTTAACTTTATTTATTAACTCTTGCATATAAAACACATTATCTCATATTATATTAATTCCCTTTATATATATTTCCCCAACCCTTGTTTTATTTATAACCTATGGTTTAAATTTCCTGCATTTGATTTATTTTTGGGCCCACTTGTTATAAACCCCGCCTATACATAAGTCCTACTTTTCCTCTAAGCCATTGGTTATATATTAAACTCACTCATTATAAATCCCGCATTGACTATTCTCGAGTCCCACACCTATCAAATCCCGATGGATGCATCCCATTCGCCCAACTGTCGGATCTTAAATGACCAGATCCAATGGCCCATATCTGCTATCACATTCTCGATAGCCAAAACATTAATCACACCCAGGCCTTGCAAAATGGGCAGTTTTCGGAGCCTCTCTCCCTGCAACGTGTCGGAATTATATTGTGTCACATCCTCAAAAATTATACCGCCATCCACCTTTGGCCGATGGGAAAACCACAAGTTGTATTCCTACCCGTTGCGAAAACCACTCCCATTTGAATTTCACATTGTGCATTAAAGTTAACCCCTGATTGGTTAAAAATCCATAAGCCTCCCTTTCTTGTCTTTTACCAATCGTTTGTTCAGACTTGCGTGAATACAACATTTCCGACCTATTATTGAGCTAAAGAACAACTGTTGACCCTGTTTTAAGCCTTTTCTTACCATAAATCAACACCATTTGCTACTACAGGAACTGCAGAATAAATTTGAAGTACTATAAAGACCAGTGAAGCCTCATAAAGCTTTTGTAACCTCATAACCCCTTCTCCAAACTTAAAATCTTCAATTTATCCAAGTATTCCTCAGAGCAAATACTTGTGCTTAATATAAAAAGAAAGTAATAAGTAATTGAATCATTTTAGGAGTCTTTGCGGACCAAAAGAAACCCTTATTGCTTCCCTATCCTTTTTCTAGAGACCCTAGGCATATTTTAATAGAATTTCCAATGTCTAAGATTTTTTTTTATCACAAACAATATTATTTGATCAATTGAATCAGTTTAAACCTTTGCAAACCAGAGGATAAGCCCTTGCCTCAATTCAAACCTTTCTGTAGACTGTAAATTAATCTTTCACAACATTCCTAAGAGGCCAGAGTCTATTTATTCAATCAGAAAGTAATCAATCGATTAAAATTAACAAAACAATGGCTTCTCAAAGCATTGTATCTGTAAACCCCCTGAAACCTCCAGTTGTGGATGTAAAATGCACTCCCTTAGTAGACAGACATTTTAAAAATAGTGACCTTGTCACTTATTTTAAACTTCTTGAGCTCCACTACTGGAGCCATGAAAAATCCATTGACCAAGCTGATGAAGTTTTCATTTGGGAATCCAATTTTCCTAAGTACGTTTTCCCACAGACCTTCTAGTGTCCTGAGGTCATCAGACTTTGTCAATATTGTTATTTCCCTGATCAGAGAGCCATTATATCCCTTGGAAAATAAATTATGTTCACCATCACAACTGAGTCAATTAACCAAATGCTGCAGATCCAACCTAGGCCAGATGAAACCCCTTTGTCAATTGAGACCCTTACCCAATTGTATCTGAATCTGGACTTCCCCAAGAGGTTCCAAATATTCCAAACTTTCATGCCTTCATCAGTAGAAACTCCCACGAAAAATCCTCCTTACCCATCTTCAATATTTTCTGAGAGAACCAGACACACCATCACAATGTTGTCCTGCATTTTGGGTTATTTTACTGATAAGCATGTTGATGCTTCAGTCTTGGGTTTCCTCTCTACATTCACACCTGGTCAACCTCCTGCTACCATTTTCAATTTTTCCCAGTACCGTGTTGATACTATTCATGAAAAGTTGGTCAAAATTCCTGAAGAAGGTGTCTTCAAGTATTCTTCTATTCTATTTCATATGTTTTTGTATTTCTAGTCTGAAAAATTTGCCATGAACCTTCATAAACTTGATGTTTAAGGTAATCCACATTCAATTATCTTTTGGACTCCATTAATCAGAAAAGACCCCATACAGTCCACCTATACATAATTCATTGACTCTTTCATCCATCCTATTGTCAACATGCTGAAAAGAAGCATTCAACCAAGAGTCAGTGAGGAAATTAAAAAGGTCCTGCAATTATCAGAGCATAGTAGGATAGGATATTGGTACCTATATCAAAACCACACAGAGATTAGGGTATATGGATCTAATATTATTCCATATCGTTGCCCAAATACCTCCCAATGAGGTTATTTTCCCTTGAATATATCAAGCAGATCCTTAATTATGTTGCAATAAATTTCTTGGTTGCCAAAATAAAACATAATTTAAGATTAAGAATCAGGTTGGCCCTTTTATTTGCAACAGTAGAGATGCAGGTCCACAGGCAGAAAAATATTTGTAGGATTTTAAGTTCAGTCAGAGTTTTCAGTGGTATTATGATCCTCTAGGAGTAATAAGAAAATTGAGAGTTAAATTTAAATTAACTCCTTATGTACATGAGTCCAAGCCAGATATTGAGAAATACTCCAATCAATCGAAATGGTTGGAGAACACTTTGATAGAGGCAGATAAGCAAGGTGATACTAGTCAAATCTTGTAGACTCCAGCCCAAGAAGATAGGAACTCTAAAAGAAATAGAGAAGAAGGATCATACACTGCAGAAACTACCACTGAAACTAAATTTAAATTGATGTACAAGAAGAAGCCAAAATTAAATCCTGTAACTGAAGAAGTGGAAACAATTGAGATTAATGACACAGATACAATGGTAAAGGAAAATGCACCACATGCAGTTTCTGAAAAAACTCATCAACCTTCAGTATAAAAAACTCAGATTATTCAGAAACAACACATTATTGAAGTATCCTCATCTAGAAAACTAGTAGAGAAAGAGATGGACATTATGCAGAAGTATAAAGAGATAAATGTCAGAAGTGAAGCTTTAAAGGCTGATACATACACACAGAATTGGAAGAAATCACCCAGTGACCAAAGAAAATTGCTTTCTGCATTTGACTACAAAATTAGGAAGATGCAAATGACCTTCCTACAACCAAAATTAAAACATCCCAGATCATCAACAAATTATAAAAAGACATCATACGAAGTTCAAGAAGAAGATCTTCATCCAATTGACCACATAGAATTTCACAAGAAAGTTGGTGAAATGCTTTATTCTACAATGAAAAATAAAGCCATGAGTGTACAAAAGCTTCAAAACACTCTTGGGAACATCATAGATCAGCTCAAATTAGAAAAGGCATCCTCACATGCTAAATATAACGTAATCAAATCACTAGAATATTTGATTATTGAAGTAGGATATGATCCAACAAATGTAAAAGTTGCAAATGAACTGATAAAGAAGAAGAATGCAGACATTGCTGCATTAAGGAAGCAACTTAAGCTACCTCCTATTGAACATCCACAGGCAAAGGAAGTGTTTGAGGATACTAGCCAAAAATATGAGATGATGAATCTCATTCCTCAATTAACTTCCCAAATAAAAGAAATGGAAAATGAAATGGACAAGTTAGTGCACGAGAAAAAGGCCAGATCAGACGAAGTCCCTGTCACTGTTATTCCTATAGTCACTACTATTGTTCCTTCAACATTAGCATAATCATTGGCCCCTTAAGTTCCAATGGCTACAACACTTCCTATCACATCAACTACTACAACACCAACACAGCCTACAAATGAGGCACGAAAACTAGTAAAAGAAATGCAAGAAATGTCTATTCAGTCAAATGAAATCAACGGACTTAAAGAACAGCTAAAAATTCTGGAGGATGAGAAAAAACTTGCTCAGATTATGGAAAATAATGAAGAACAGAAAGCAAATAGGTTGACAGAGAAATTGAAGAAATTAGAGAAAGATTTAACATTGAAAGAACCAATGGCACAAGCCAAGCAGCAGCTATGGGCCAATATCAGTGAATCTAGAAATGACATTTGGCCATCCATTCAGGTTATTTATGAGAAAAAAGACTTAATTAAAGAAGCAGGTGAAGCCATCCAGAAAATCAAAGAAGACTCTGGGTAAGAATCCTGAAGAGGCTAATGAAATCATCAAATTTCTTAATTCCAAGAATAAGAAATAACTAGAAGAAAATGGAATTAGTGATAGGATAGATAACATTCTTGAATTTAGGAAAGTTATTCAAAGAGAAACTTAATACTACAGCTGGAAGAAAAATGGCAGAACATGAAGCTTGGGATAACAAGATTTATGATGAAGTTTGACATTCTGAGGTAGAAAGGCCTTCCAAATCCTCTGGTTATAAATGACAAGTTGATGAAACAAGAGGATTATGATAAGAAGATCAGAAAGGTAGCTAAGGAACTAGCAAATAATTCATCCATGTAAGGAATTCCAACAGGGAAAGTACTATACAAGAGTTTTGAGAATCTTTTTTAGCTGCAACATGAGGTAAAACACCAATTCATTAACAAGCCTACATTTTCAAAGTATAAAGAGGCTAATGAAATATTTAGAAGATTGGTGAAGATCAAATTACCAGAGGAAGAATTTTGGGAGAAATTGACTGATTTACTATGAAAAGGTCAAAGCAGTAAAACAAGGCAGTGAAATGAAAAACATATTAGTCAGGAAAAGGTAAACATAGCAGTAACAGTTTGCAGTAAAAACAACAGTGATAGTCAAAGAGTATCAAAGTTTAAAGAGTATCAGGTGAAAGTCAAAAGGCTAAAGTCAAAACAGAAAATCAGAGTAAAGCCAGCCAAGGTAAAGGACACTCAATAGTAGAATTTTTTGAGCAAACAGTTAAAAGACAAATTAGCAACAAATCTAAGACAACAAACAAAAAATTCAATAAAAACAGGGACAACTTGCATTAGTTAGATAACTGTCTCTATCTTCTTGCATGAAGATATTTATTTTTCCATGAATAATTCCTAAGTTTGTTTTAGGATATTTTTTAAGATTTTTTGTATAAATACTTCACATTTCGAAGTATTGAGTGTGGATGAATTGCTAAACATTTCTATAGTTGTACTAAGCTGAAACCTGAGGGGTATTTGTACCATTTTCAAGTGAGTAGATTGGATTGATAAATAAAGAGATTATATTACAGGATTCATGTGTTAGGCCACTTCAATGAAGTATTCTCAATTGTTCTTTGTTTTTATCTGAAGTTTTCACAATACTTGCATGTTTTTCTAAATCTAAATGTATAAAGGAATGTTATTTCAGAATATGTTTAAAATCACTCTATCTTGAACTGTTTGTCATTTTAATGTTTTCAACTGATATCCAGATTAAGGAATTCTTAATTTCTCCCTAGTTTCGATTGACCTTTTTCTTTTCACTCATTATCCAGATCTGAGAACCCTTAATTTCTCTCTCATCTCGATTGAAACCATTTTCACCATCAACCTAAGGATATGAAGTTACTCAGCTATCTTGCCCTATGAAAACTTCCCTTTAGAACCTTGATTCTGATCTGACTGCTTGATAAATTGACTCCAATTTCCCAATGGAATTCAGACCTACATCTATCCATATGAACTAGTGATTCCAACACAAAACCAAATCCAAAGTAAAAATCCCAAGTTATCCTACATAACTAGCCTAAAATCAACTAAATTCAACAAAGATAAATCATATAGAGAGATCCCTCTCTGAGCATTAGGAAGGCTAGATCCTTAGGCTTAAAAGTAGGTTTGTGGTTACCTCTAATATTATTTAAACCAAAATATAAACAACCCTTGAGAATTATTGGAGTGATAACATTCTGGCGACCATACTGGGGAACTAACCAGTCCTCAATGTTTAAAATAAATGCTAAAGGAAATACTTTTTCTTATCTTTTCACCTTAAGATTGTTTTAAAGGGTTGTTAAGTAAAATTTTCATTAAAAACTAAAATTCAGGCTTCCAGAAGAATCTACTATACCAGGTCTAAACCTGATCCAAAACCTGTTGTAATAGTAGATAATCCTGACAGAATTTTAAAGCAAAACAAAAAAGTAGAAAGTTCAAGTAATAAAAATCCATGGATAAGAGAAAATTCTCTTCCCAATAAATTATCAAGTTTACAAGACATTGAATTTGATTTAGCTTTTGAGCAATATTTGTTTAGAACTAAATCAAAAAGTGACATATATAATAGTGTAATAGATCATGGTTTGATTTCATTTATTGAAACTAAGAAGGAAACCGTTTCACTTGATTAAGATGAAAAAGTTCTAGAACCTTATGATAAACTTGATGCATTAACTGCAACTTTTATTAAAGAAATTAAGGAAGCATATTTTCAACATTCTATAGAATTGACTGCTTTATCTGCTTATACCCGTAAGCCTTCTACCAGTCATTTAGAGTCTGTAAATTCAAATTTATTTAGTACCACCTCATCTATTATTTCCACTACCCCTCATTCCATTGAATCCTTCATTCCTAAGCTTCCTCTTCAACCTAGAGTTTTATTTCCATCCTTAAATACTGCAAGTTCATCATCTAGTATTGTTGTTGCATTTTCAAGCACTTCAACCACATTTCCAAGTACATCTTCTAGTGTACGACCTCATCTACAAGTACCTCAACCTCATCACCAAGCACCACACATTTACCTCCTAGTCCAGCCAGAAGCTTAGCTATGGCTACCAGATATGCTTGTTTGGTCCTACCAGGGCAGTTACATAACATGCCCCAAGGTTATCAAAGCAAAATCCCTCAATTTTATGGAACTAGTCAATACACTGCACAAAAACATGTTAACAAAATGAATGATTACTTTGAATTGCATGAAATTGATGAATTTGATGTCCAAATGAGACTGTTTGCCCAAAATTTAGCTGGAAAATTAAAAAAATGGTTTAAAGCTTTACCTGCCAATCCTATTGCTGATTTAGAAGCCTTCCATATATTGTTTATCAGTAGATGGGAGAAAAAGAAAAATCCATTACAAATTTTTTCTGAATATGAACACATAAAAAGAGGACCTAGTGAGTCATTTCATGACTATTGTACTAGATTCAATAATATATATAATGCTATTCCAGTAAACATTAAACCCCCACCAGATCTAGCTTTACTCAAATTTCCTGATGGTTTTGATACAAATATGTCATACCAACTTAGGGAAAGGAACCCAGAGACACTAGAACAAATGCAAAACATAGCAGTTAGTGTAGAAGCCAATTTTTTAGCCAAGAGAGCAAGAATGAGGAATGAAAGAAGGGTAATAATAAAAGAGGAAACATCTACATCAGATAGTGAAATAGACAGTTTAGAAAAATCCATGGAGAAAATGATGGATAGACTAGAAATTATGGAAAGAAAACCATAGTGGGATAATCAACAATAAGGCCCTCAAATAAGAAATCCCAATTTCAAGAAGAATACCAACACTAGTAAATCCAGAGAATCAACACCTGATCAAATAATAAGACCACATTTCCAAGAGAACTATGCTGAAATTTCTCACCAAAATGAAGATGATGAAGACACACAGATTAATCTAATGGGAATCAATGATGATAATACTATTTTTATTACACAAGAGGAACATGAATTATATGAATTACAAAAGTTACAGTTAGAATATGGAGAGTCTTTTGATTATAAGCAAGGTTATGAGTTTTCCATTAATGAAGTTCACAAGAAATATAACCTTAGGAGAAGAAAAATGTAGAAGCCCCTACAAAGAAATCTGCCCAAACTCAGACCAAGAAAACATTAGAAGCTCGTACAAACAAAGTACTACAAATCCTCCCTACAGAAACCCAACAAAACTCTAGTTCAAATCAGAAAAATTCAAATCCTAATCAGAAAATTTCTAGTCCAAAAATTGCACCTAGTCCTAAAATTGTTGATATTATAGACATTGTTGTTCGAACACCAGCTGATCCTCAAAAATATGTTGTAGCTAAAAAAATAGCCTATGCTAAAACTACACCTTCTTCTAAAACTTTAGCTGATCTAAAAACATTTGTTGTTGATCCTAAAATAGCTACTGCCAAAACAATTGCTGAAATTTCAAAACCTACCAAAACTTCCACTGCAACTCAAACTGTACCTGAAAAGAAGATTTAAAACAACAAAACAGTGGAAAAACAAATAGAAAACCCAACTGTAGGTAAAGAGGAGAAACACACTCAAAATGCAGTTAGTAAAGATGAAGTCATTCAGTTAGGAAAAACACAAACACCATTCAACATCCAAACTGAAATTGCCAAACTGAAAATACCAATTTCTTTGACAGAATTGGTAAAACATGATTTATACAAATCACAGATCATTGAAACCTTGAACATGAATGAAGGAGAAGACTCTATTAACTTGAGTAATGACCAACCAGAACTAATATTTGGTCCTGAGGTAAATGGAAAACACCAAGAAGGAGGAGTTCCTCCTTTCTACATTAGTTTGACTGTACATGATCAAATTTTACATAATGTTATGCTAGATTCCAGAGCCTCACATAATTTAATGCCAAAATACATTATGGAAACTTTGAATTTAGACATCACTAGACCTTATAAAGATATTTTCTCATTTGATTCCAGTAAAGTGAAATGTCTAGGCTTAATCAAAGATTTATCTGTCACTTTAGTCCAATACCTAGGAAAAATTATAGTCATGGATATTGTAGTAGCTAACATCCCTCCAAAATATGGAATGATATTATCTTGCTCATGGGGAGAAAAATTGCAAGGATATCTACAATTAGATATGTATTATGCTATTATTTCAGTATTTGGTCAACCCAAGAAACTTTACAGAGAGACTCTAATGAAGTACATGGTCAGTAGTGTAGAAAGACCTCCACACTATCCCATTTATTTTGTACCTACTGATATGGAATCTTTCATTTTATGTAATTTAGAAACTAGCTTAGAAAACAACAAAAATTTAAAACAGAAGCATAAAGAACCAAACGGTGACAACATATTTCATGAATCAATGTGGCACCTAGTCTTTAATGGATCAGTGAACAAACTAGGAGCAGGGGTAGGAGTTTGGACTCATAACATGGAAAACAATCATTTAGAAGGTCATTCCTGTAGATTAAACTTCAAATGTACAAACAACATGGTAGAGTATGAAGCTCTAATCTTAGGACTGCAAATTGTTAGAAATTTAGGAGGCAAAGGAGTTTCTATCATGGGAGACTCTGATTTAATTGTAAAAAAAATTAGAGGAGAATATTTTGTATATAATCCTAGATTAAGCCAATACAGAGAAACAATTTTAGATCTAATTAAAGAATTGCTTGAATGTGACTTTATTGTAATTCCTAGAAAACAGAACATACAAGCACACAGTTTAGAAAATTTTGATAGTACCTAAAATCTGCCTTTTCAACCAAATCACCAATATGCAACAGAGGTAAGACATATGCCCACTATACCAGACAACTTAAATATTGTCAAATTTTTACACAGGATACTCAAATATATCACTTTATGAATGTTGAGGGAGAATTCCATAATTGTAACATAGATACAAATTGTACAATAGATGATAAAATAGACAGTGAGATAGATGTAAATAATTTACATTTCACTAAACCCACTAAATTCACTCAAGTAGAAATAGATAAAATATAAAAGGTAGAAATTAAAGAATTAGCAGATGATGATTCTAACATTTTAAACCTTAAAAATAACTTTTTACCTAAGGGATTAGCCCCATTAGAAGATATTTTTTATTCAAATGAAGTTGCAATAAGACCAAAGATGGAACCATTAAGATTAGATATAGAAGAACACAAAATAGGAACATAACTGTTGAGCTCCAAGAATGTTCTTTCTTCCACCACATTCCACTCCATTTCTTTTGTCCATTATTAATCACAAGCTCAAATGATCAATGAAATTAGTTAAAATTTATTTAAGAATGAATATCATGACTAACTTGCTATTTTTTAAAGATTTTGTTATTGTAGTACTGTTTGAACTAGATCTAGCTACAGAATGCAGACATTCTGTAGCTAGTTGCCGATTCTGCAGCTGTCTTTATGTCTACGCAGGTTCCAGGTGTCATCTTGGAGAAAAACATATATGGGCATATTCCACATCATTCCCTCATAATTTTTTGCTCTACATGAAGTTTGAACGGAATTCTGTAGGCAGTTATGTACGTGGGAACTCAAACTAGGAGAGACACTCCTAATAGGACAAGGATAGTCCAGATGTCCTTAATTCTATTACGTGACCACCATCAGAGTCCTATTTTGGTTTTTATTTGGAAAGACAATTATCCCTAGGTTATCTCAAGACAGTTATGTAATTTTGATTATAAATATGGCTCGGGAAACTGAGGGACAAGGTTAGATTTTGTGATTGATTGCTAGATTTCAGAAGTCCGAAAATACTCTGTTTTGAAGTAATTTCTCTCTAATGCAAGAAGTATCACTTTATTGAAAGCACTGAGTCAATCTTGAAGTAGATTTTGCATGCTACTCCAGTGGTAGAGGGCCCTTGCCTCATGAGCATCCTTGTTTATATGGTTTAGATAAGTATTTTAGTCTCGTTTTTCATTTCTAGTTTAAGCACGTTTCTGAAGTTTATGTTTCATGCTTGTTTACATTGATCATCACAGCTAGACTTACTCTTATAAACTCTTCCAAAATATCATCACGATGAATAAGGCATAGCCGTGGTGTTGTAGGTTTTAGTTGCATTTCCTTTCGTTAATTATCACAGCTAGACTTACTCTTATAAACTCTTCCAAAATATCATCACGATGAATAAGGCATAGCTGTGGTATTGTAGGTTTTATTTGCTTGTTTACACTAAGTGTCACAGCCGGTCTTACTCTTACAAACTCTTCCAAAACATCATTAACAATGAATAAGAAACAGTTGTGGTGTCTTATATTCTAGTTGTATTTGTTTTCAGTCTTATGTTTATGTTCAACTGCATTGAATAATACAACCATACTTGTTTTACAAACTCTTCCAAAATATCATTCCTATTGAACGAGATAGACTGTAGAATTCCATAGACTAGTTGCATGTTAATTTAGTTACAGCACTCCGGAGGTAGAATGTATTTAGTTCAGCTCTGTCATTTCATTTCAAGTTTGATTATGTCTTTTTAGTTTAACACTGTTCACTGTACTTCAAGTAGACTAGTAACACTCTAGTTTATTCTTAGCTCACTGTATTAACATTCCAAGTTTAGTTGCTATCCATTGCATTTTAAATTGTATTAGTTGTTAAATTTAAATACCACGGTCTTCATTATTTACAAAACTTCTTTTGTTCCAAACTCATATTAATATATAATCATCTAGACAGAAGCTAGTATCAGTCTAAGGCCTGGAGTATTTTGCAACCTTTTTACCATTTCACAAATAAGCCTTTTCTCAAATACTATTCTAAAAAGAAATCTATAACTTTTGAGTGAGGCCTAGTGGTGCTAAATTGAGTTGCAGAACATAATTAGAAGCTAGTTTAGAGTAGAAATATTATTATGCTACAAATTTTATTTTCCAAATGTGTTCCAATAAACCTTTAACCATGGATGAGATGTTGTAACATTGTAAGTTGACTGTTTGATTGTTTATTTAGGAGAACTTCATTTACAGTTAACTTGTCCATTTCTCAAGCTCTTCCAACACATCTTTAATGAATGAATTGGATAAGTTCAGGTTCATGTTCATGTTGTGATTTATTCCCTTGCAATAAAGTCATTATCAAGCTTTGCATTTGTTGTTTGCCATTTATAGTTTAGGCTTTGTTATGTTTTAACACAACCAATAGCTTCTTTTCACCAGCACTTAGTTCTTTCCCTTTTCAACATAAAACCATAAAACCAAAAACATCATAAAACACTAAACACAACGTAGTGAGAAACAAATACCTAGGCACATATAGTGCACCACACTTCAGCAGTTTACCAACCCCGGTTGACAATTAATGAACTCAATTTAGGAACACTAGGTTGAGCACAAACATTTTGGCGCCGTTTCCGGGGAAGTGTAACTAGGTAGCCTTGTTTCTTAACTCCCAAAAACAATGATATGCGTAGAGAGAGAGACTCAAGGGGTAGATTCATAAGAAGCAGAAGTTTGATTCCTAGAACACCACTTGTTTCATCAAGACCTAGAGCCAGCACACCTCCAACTCAAACCCACATTCAATCCTTTACTGATCCTAGACTTCCAGAAGACTTAAGATCAGATATTCCATTAGAAATACCTTCCACTTCATCCACTGAACCTGTCTTAGAAGAAGATTCAAGGACCCCTGCTAGAGACACAAACTTTTCCACTTCCACAGAAGAATCAACTATGGAAGAAGAAGGGGGAGGAGGAGTCTTTAATGGAGAACACACATTATTTGGAGGGGGTAGAGGTAGAGGTAGAGGAGAAGGAGGTAGAGGTGCAGAAGGAGAAGGAGGTAGAGGAAGAGGTAGAAGAGAAATGGGAAGCTCTTTTGGGTTTCCTATAGTAGATGAAGAAACCAATACAACTATGAAAAATATTTCACCCTCTGTCCTTCCAAAATTCTATGGACTTAAAACTGAAGATCCTGAAACCTTCCTATTTGAATTTGAAGTCCTGTGTAGAACTTATGACTACTTACAAGATGCTCAAAAACTTAAACTATTTCCTTCAATATTGAAAGGAGCAGCATTGAAGTGGTTTATGAGTTTGATCAACAGTTCTATTAGGACATGGGAAGACATGAAACAAGCATTTCTAGAGAGGTATTTGGATTATTGTATGCCAATCAATCATAAGGAGGAAGTGTTTAAGATGTTACAAAAATAAGATGAAAACATGGAAGATTTGTTGGAGATGTTTCATTACAACATCAAAAGAGCAAAAATGGAGAAATTAGATCAAGACACTTTAAAAGCTCTCTTGTTGAAGACAATTAGGGATGAATGGTTGGATATCCTTAACATGATGGGAAAAGGGGATATATCTCAGCTCACATTACTTGAAATATCTGAGTTATGTATTAACCTTTCAAGAGGGAAATCCAAAACTATAAAAGGCCCAAGAGACCCTGCTCTTGCAAGGGCAAGTAAGTCTGCTTCTGGGATAGTAAGTAGGGCAGAAATAGGACATATGCTTGATGATTTCAAATCTGACATCTTAGGGAGTCTTAGTGAACAAATAGACACCCTTAAGTTACAAAACAAGCAGAAAGATGAATCTGGTGCTTTAGCAATCATTTGTCCCAAATGTAGAAAGAAGCATGCCTTGAGAGAGTGTCATTTGGATGCAAAAGTTGTAGAGACCTGTGTCATTTTTTCAGAAAAAAATGAGACCAAGAGTTGTCCTTCACTTCCTAGTCTTAAAGCTGTCTTTCAAGAGGAAACTCCTACAGGTTCCACAGAATCTCTCAATTTTGTCTCTAGAAGGCCTTGGCAAGGACCTCAAACACAAGGATTTCATGATCAAATGTATAATCAGCCCCCACCAAACTGGAATTCTTGGCAGCAACCTTGGCCCCAATTTCAAAATCAATCTCAAGCTTGGGCACAAGGAGCACAAAATCCCTATGGAAGATACTCCCAGTACTATCAATATCCACCATCCTACCCACCATACCCACATTTTTCTCCTCAAAATCCTCAACAAAATCCTCAACAGATTCCTCAAAATCCACAACATCAAAATCAACCACTCCCCTTACCATTTCCTCGGAAATCAAATCAGTTGCCTGCTCAACCCATACCAAACCCCAACAATAAAAATCCTCAGAATACATACATGATAGAAGGTCAACAATTTCCAACTTATTTAATTACTCCTCTAGACCTTAGTGATGTTCAACTTAGGTCCGGAAGAATACTTGAAAAGAGGAAACCTTCTGTGATCATACAAGAACAAGATAACTCTGAGGAAGATTCTCTACAGGAAAATAAAAGTCTTGAAGAAGACACATCTTTTGAGGACCCAAACATTGAAAAATCAAAACAAAAAGAACCAATAATTTCAACTCCTGTATTAGAGCAGCAATCAACATCCACTCCTACACCTCCCTTTCCAGAAATATTACAAATTGATAGAGGTATAGAAAAACAAATTATGGTGCCTAATTATGATTTCCTAGATGAGCTAAGAAATGTCTGTATTAAGATTCCATTATTACAAGCTGTCAAGGAAATTCCAATTTTAGCAAAGACAATAAAGGAGTTGAGCATGAAGAAAACAAGAAAAAGAATAAGAGAGACAAATAAAATTCAACTGGTAGGAAAAATAGCAGATATCATGATGGGTAAGATTGCTATTCCAAAGTATCTAGACATAGGAAATCCAGTTGTTAAAATTCACATAAATTGAATTGAGATCTAGAACACACTCATTGATTTAGGAGCAGCAATCAATATCACGAGTAAACAAATCATGGATAAACTGAAACTTCCTAATCTTCTCTTTACACCCACATTATTACGATCTGTGATCAAATCTGATGGGTTAATAGAAGACATTCCAGTGTCCCTAGATTCTTGGGATTACCCTGTGGATTTCATGATCCTAACTCCTAAGAATAATCTAGGAGGGCATCCAATTATATTAGGAAGACCTTGGTTAGCTATAGCTGATGCTTTCATTAGTTGTAGATCCGGTGATATGTACATCTCTGATGGTAGTTCAACTAAGAAATTCACTTTGTATCCTCCAGCAAGGACAATTACAGATTTAGATGATACTTAATGGATAGAGGATGAAGAAGACTTACAACCTCTCTTCACAATTTCAGAAATTAGTGAAGATAGTCAAATTCTGAATACTTTAGAAAACTTTGAATCCTCTTCGGAACATAAACATGAACAATTTCAAGAAGAATCCAACATTGAGTTTTTGTCATCAAGGTAGATGTCTCTCTATTCCATGGATAAATTTGGAAGCTCTACAATTGAGATATTTCCAGGAAAAACTTTAAACATAAACAAGAACCTAGAAAAATCTCAACAAGAAGAGCTAGTCAAAATTTTACAGAGACATTTTTCTGCATATGCATGGGAGTACATTGATATGAAAGGGATAAGCCCCAAGACTTGCACTCATCACATCTACATAGAGGAAAATTGTAAACCAATCAGACAACCTCAAAGACGGATGAATCCAAATCTTAGGGAGATTGTTAAAGAAGAATTGCAGAAATTGTTGAATGTCAAATTTATCTATCCTATTTCAGATAGTCAGTGGGTTTCTCCTTTGGTAATTGTGCCAAAGAAAAATGGTAAATGGAGGGTATGTATTGACTACCAAGAATTAAACAAAGCTACTCTTAAAGATCATTTTCCCCTACCTTTCATAGATCAGGTGTTAGATACCTTAGTTGGAAAAAAGTACTTTTCATTTCTAGATGGGTTTAGTGGTTATAATCAAATTCAAGTAGCACTTGAGGACCAAGACAAAACCACATTTACCTGTCCTTGGGGTACCTATGCCTACCGAGTATTGCCATTTGGATTATGCAATGCACCTGCAACATTTCAAAGGGCAGTATTAGGAATTTTTTCAGATCTAATACATGATTGTGTAGAGGTATATATGGATGATTTCACAGTTTATGGAAACACATTTGAAGAAGCCTTAACAAACTTGGAAAAAGTTTTAAAGAGATGTAAAGAAGAAAATCTTTCACTTAGTCATGAGAAGTGTTTTATGATGTTTACTGAAGGAATTTTTTTAGGACATCACATTTCAGGGGATGGGATTAGAGTTGATGAGTCAAAATTTGAAGTCATCTCTAACTTATGTATTCCAAGTTGTCAAAAATATGTTAGGAGTTTTCTTGGATTTACAGGGTATTATCGAAGATTTATAGAAAACTTCACCAAGATAGCATCTCCACTCTTCAAATTACTTACCAAAGACTGTGAATTCAAATGGAATTCTGATTGCCATTTAGCCTTTGAGACCCTGAAAAAAAAAATTTCTGAAGCACCTATTTTAAGGGGACCTAACTGGAAGTTACCTTTTCATATTTCAACAGATGCCTCAGATACAGCTCTAGGAGCAGTATTGGGACAAAAAGACATGATTCCTTATGCCATCTACTATACCAGTAAAAATTTGACTCCTTCAGAGTTAAACTATACTGTAACTGAAAAAGAGTTTTTAGCTGTTGTTCATGCCATAAACAAATTCAGACACTATATAATAGGCTATGAAACTTTTGTTCACACAGATCATTCTGCAATTAGATACTTAATGAACAAATCAATTACTAATGGCAGAGTTATAAGATGGTTATTTCTTTTACAAGAATTCAACATTACCATTCTAGATAGGCCTGGAAAACAAAACACAGTAGTTGATTTCCTATCTAGACTCAAAAACATCAAAGATGACACTCCAGTTGAAGATCAATTTCCTGATGAATATATTTTTGCAATTTCTACCCAAACTCCTTGGTTTGCTGACATTGCTAATTATTTAGTTTTAGGAAAATTTCCTTCAATAATGAATGCAAGAGATAAAAGAAAAATCATTTATGATAGTGCAAAATATTCATGGGTTGCTAATGAGTTGTACAAGACAGGTCCAGATTTGATGATCTTAACAAAGACTGTCCATTTACATCGAAAATATTAGGTAGATAGGCTTCCTGAAGCCTTGTGGGCCTATAGAACTACATGGAGAAGCAAAACAGACCATACTCCTTATGAACTTGTTTATAGAAAGCAAGTTTTGTTTCCCTTAGAGTTCCAGATTCAAACTTTCAAAATGGAAGTTCAGCTAGGAGTTGATCTAACAGAGGCACAAAAGCACAGATTGGAGCAGATTAATGAATTGGATGAGATCAGACAAGATGCAGTTCAAAAAACAAGTCTAGTCCAATAAAAAAGGACTAGATGGAATGACAAGTACATCAAGGAAAAGAAGTTCAAGGAAGGTGACTGGGCTCTCTTGTTTGATTCAAAGTTCAAGGATTTTCAAGGTAAATTCCAAACACATTGGTTTGGGCCACATGAAATTATAAGAATTTTTGACAATGGAGCAATAAAAATCAGGACAATAGATGAAGAAGAGGTCACTTTTCTTGTGAATGGTCATAGATTGAAGCTGTATCATAAGCCACTCTTAAAAGAAGAATTTGTCAAGAAATTCCAGGAAAGCAGTGATATAAAGTTAATGAAGAAGAATTTTTCTTCTTCATCAACTTAAGTGAATTTTCTGAAGTCACTTTATTGAAAAAAAAAAAAGTATAAACATTAAAACCAATCACTGATTGGCATGTTTATACAGAAAAGGTGGAGTGAAAATCAGAATCTTTCTGACACTCTAGCTTTTCAAATCTGTTCTTTCTGCAAGTAGTTATTACAAAATTATAAGTGCAGATTCATTTCATTTATGGTCCATCTCATTTTCCATTTCATTCATTCATCCATACTCCATTTCATTCATTCATCCACACTTCATTCACTTCACTCCATGCTCCACCTCATTTTCATTCCAGATTTTTATAGTTTGATGTTTTTCTGCAATTGAATAATACATATCATGAATTGCAGACCACTTCTCATACTTCACTCCATTTCATAAGATGTGATCCATTCCACTCCATTACTCACTTCAGTCATATCCCATTACACCATATTTTATTATCCATCCTCAATCATTCCATACAACATTCCACTCATGCTCCAAACCATTCCATTTCATGTTTCAAGTTCTCTATAGGTACATTCTGCAATCAGTCAGAAATTCTGCAGCCAGACAGCCTGAAATCACTATCTAGTAATCATTTGATCTGCAACAAAATGATCCTGCATATCCAAGAACAAGCAAAATCAAGAAGGTTATGAAGACTAAAAAATTAATGATTTTCAGGAGAGAACAAAGCATATGAAGATCACAAGAAAATCAAAGCAAAGGCAAAGGTATGAAATGATTATAATGACATATCATGAAAATTTTTAGCATAGTTTAGTTATATATTATTCAAAAAAGTTGTTTTAATTAATTTTGTTGATCATGCCTAACAAAACTCCCACAAAAACTTTGGATAAAACTCCTTCTATTCCGCCATTTCAAAACCCATATCCGATCATCATTTCAAAATCTAAACGGTTAAAGTGCTGAAGTGATTGGATTAGTCACGTCACTAAGCATTTAATGATGATTTTTGAATTCGTTACAAAATATCTCTGCGGTCTTTCCTTCTGTGATATCTTCAACTCATATACATCATCCTCACCTCATTATATTCATTTCGTAACCACTCCATATCACTCTTTCCCGTAGCCAACTTTTAACCATTTCGGTCTGTGAGACAAAGGCATCTCTATAACAACCATTGTCACCGTGAACAGAGGAAACATTTGTGGAGAAAAAACAACTTGTTAACGACCATTCTCACCGTGAGCAGAAGATTAGTGAATTGAAGATTGAAGAAGAGTTATGGGCCTCATCGTGAGAACTGAACCAGTTGGCACTAAGTACTTGGAAGGCTATCCCCAAATCAGAGAAATCTTACAGCAAGCAGGATGGTTGCAATTCCTTAAAAAATTCAGTGGCTTCCACAAAGAGGTTACTAAAAATTTTGCAAGATCCTTTAATGGAGCCGAGGTTGAAGTTGGAGATATTAAATTCACTATTACAGAGGCTTTTATTGCAGAAGCAACAGGATTTCCTAGACAAGGAGAAAGGTGGTTTAAGAACAGATAATTTCATAACGAAGCATGGAAGCAGATACTCAAGTCACCAGGTATGGATGTCACTATTTTTAAAAAGGGTATCCCTAGCTCTGCATTAAAGAACAAATGGAGGAACATGTTGCTTATCCTGCAAAAATTCATCACTTGTGAAGGTAGATATGGTACTTTCTATGTTTACCATATTCGATTGATAATGCATTTTCTAGAAGAAGAACTCAACTTGCCCTTTTACTTGCTTCATAGTTTAAAGAAAATGGCTTCAAGTGTTTAAAAGAGAATTCAATTTCTGGAGACAACCTTATAACACCATGGTTTAGTCAAGATTTTAATTGAACATCATTTAGCAAAAATGGGAGATACTTGGGATGACTTCTTGGTGAGAAATCACTTTGAGGAACCAAAGGAACCTCCACCTGAAGATAAACCTACAAAAAGAAGCAGAAAATGGAAATCCTCCAAAACTAAAACTGGTAAAACAATACAAGAAAGCAGTGAAGAAATGATTTCTGAAAAATTAGTTCAGATTAAGAAGCAGCTTAAGAAAGAGAGGATCATAAGAAAATTTTCCAGAGAGAAAGGAGAAGGGCCATCTCAACTGAGGAGGAGCCACAGACTGAGGGGGATACTAAAGAAAACAAAAGTTAAACAAACTGGAGTCATAAACATAGAAGACAAAGAAACACCTACTGAGCAGGATTTTGATGAAGAAGCTCCTGAAATAGACCCTGCACAACAAGAAATTTACAACTATGTTGAGTCATTGGAGAGAAAAGCTTCAGAAAGTAGAGACATAACCCCTAGTCCACCAGAGTCTGAAATAGATATGCTAAGAAGAGATAAGTACGAGCTAGAAGTACTTAATAGGCATATCAGGACTGAAAATGATATTTTGAGGGAGCAAGTTAAACTAAAAACCAATATGAATTCAACCCTGTCTCTACAAATAGACAAAGTGGAAAAGGCCAATGAAAAATTGAAAAGGAGAAACAAAAAGTTAATCAGGGCACTTACCAATTTAAGGTTCAAGTTAGTCATCAGGAAGCCCAGAAGGCCTTTAACTACCAAGCAAAGCAGAATAAGAGGGCCGGATGTTCTTGCAGAGGTCTCAGAGTTCATGGAATAGTTGCATGAGGACATGCAAGAATCTCGCAGTGGGGGTATGTTGAGCTCCAAGAATGTTCTTTCTTCCACCACATTCCACTCCATTTCTTTTGTCCATTATTAATCATAGGCTCAAATGATCAATGAAATTAGTTAAAATTGCTTTAAGAATGAATATCATGCCTAACTTGCTATGTTTTTATGATTTTGTTATTGTAGTACTGTTTGAACTAGATCTAGCTACAGAATGCAGACATTCTGTAGCTAGTTGCCGATTCTGCAGTTGTCTTTATGTCTACGCAGGTTCTAGGTGTCATCTTGGAGAAAAACACATATGGGCGTATTCCACATCATTCCCTCATCATTTTTTTCTCTCCATGAAGTTTGAACGGAATTCTGTAGGCAGTTATGTACATGGGAACTCAAACTAGGAGAGAGACTCCTAATAGGACAAGGACAGTCCAGATGTCCTTAATTCTATTACGTGACCACCATCAGAGTCCTAGTTTGGTTTTTATTTGGAAAGACAATTATCCCTAGGTTATCTCAAGATAGTTATGTAATTTTGATTATAAATATGGCTCGGGAAACCGAGGGACAAGGTTAGATTTTGTGATTGATTGCTAGATTTCAGAAGTCCGAAAACACTCTGTTTTGAAGTAATTTCTCTCTAATGCAAGAAGTATCACTTTATTGAAAGCACTGAGTCAATATTGAAGTAGATTTTGCATGCTACTCCGGTGGTAGAGGGCCCCTGCCTCCTGAGCAGCCTTGTTTATATGGTTTAGATAAGTATTTTAGTCTCATTTTTCATTTCTAGCTTAAGCACGTTCCTGAAGTTTATGTTTCATGCTTGTTTACATTGATCATCACAGCTAGACTTACTCTTATAAACTCTTCCAAAATATCATCACGATGAATAAGGCATAGCCGTGGTGTTGTAGGTTTTAGTTGCATTTCCTTTCGTTAATTATCACAGCTAGACTTACTCTTATAAACTCTTCCAAAATATCATCACGATGAATAAGGCATAGCTGTGGTATTGTAGGTTTTAGTTGCTTGTTTACACTAAGTGTCACAGCCGGTCTTACTCTTACAAACTCTTCCAAAACATCATTAACAATGAATAAGAAACAACTGTGGTGTCTTAGATTCTAGTTGTATTTGTTTTCAGTCTTATGTTTATGTTCAACTGCATTGAATAATACAACCATACTTGTTTTACAAACTCTTCCAAAATATCATTCCTATTGAATGATATGGACTATAGAATTCCATAGACTAGTTGCATGTTAATTTAGTTACAACACTCCAGAGGTAGAATTCATTTAGTTCAGCTCTGTCATTTCATTTCAAGTTTGATAATGGCTTTTTAGTTTAACACTGTTCACTGTACTTCAAGTAGACTAGCAACACTCTAGTTTAGTCTTAGCTCAATGTATTAACATTCCAATTTTAGTTGCTATCCGTTGCATTTTAAATTGTATTAGTTGTTAAATTTAGATACCACGGTCTTCATTATTTACAAAAACTTCTTTTGTTCCAACCTCATATTAATACATAATCATCTGGACAGAAGCTAGTATCAGTCTAAGGCCTGGAGTATTTTGCAACCTTTTTACCATTTCACAAATAAGCCTTTTCTCAAAGACTATTCTAAAAATAAATCTATAACGTTTTGAGTGAGGCCTAGTGGTGCTAAATTGAGTTGCAGAACAGAATTAGAAGCTAGTTTAGAGTAGAAATCTTATTATGCTACAAATGTTCTTTTCCAAATATGTTCCAATAAACCTTTAACCATGGATGAGATGTTGTAACATTGTAAGTTGATTGTTTGATTGTTTATTTAGGAGAACTTCATTTACACTTAACTTGTCCATTTCTCAAGCTCTTCCAACACATCTTTAATGAATGAATTGGATAAGTTCAGGTTCATGTTGTGATTTATTCCCTTGCAATAAAGTCATTATCAAGCTTTGCATTTGTTGTTTTCCATTTATAGTTTAAGCTTTGTTATGTTTTAACACAACCAAAGAACCAAAAACATCATAAAACACTAAACACAACGTAGTGAGAAACAAATACCTAGGCACATATAGTGCACCACACTTCAGCAGTTTACCAACCCTGGTTGACAATTAATGAACTCAATTTAGGAACACTAGGTTGAGCAAAAACAATAACAAAGGTCTAAACTCATCAAAATTTCTGAAGCATTACCTCAAGAAGAAAAACTGAAATACATATCTTTGTTTAAGTAATTTCAAGATGTATTTGCATGGAGTTATGAAGACCTAAAATCTTATGATGCTAGCATAATACAACACAAAATGCCTATCAAAGAAGATCAAAAAACTTTTAAATAGAAGCTTAGGAGAATCAATCCTGTTTTAATGCCTTTAATTGAAAAAGAGGTAAAGAGAATGTATGAAGCACATATCATTGCACCTATTAGATATTCTGAGTGGGTTTCTAAATTAGTTCCCGCTAAGAAGAAAAGAGGAGAAATCAAACTTAATGTTGATTTCCGGAACTTAAACAAGGTGTCCCTAAAATATAACTACCCTCTCCCCAAGATGGATCATATTTTATAGAGGGTGGTTGGTTCATCCATAATTTCATTACTTGATGGATTCTATGGGTATAATCAGATCTTAGTTCAGCCAGAAGACCAACCAAAGACAACATTTACTACTCCTTGGGGTACTTTCATGTATTTGAAAATGCCTTTTGGATTAATGAATGCAGGAGCCACTTTCCAGAGAGCTATGGATATAGATTTTGCCAAAGAAATTCACGATTTTATTGTAATTTATCTAGATGATATAATTGTATTTTCAAAAAGTGACATTGAACATATAGATCATCTGAGACAAGTGTTTACCAAATGTAGGAAATTTGGTATTTCTTTGAATCCCAAAAAGATTCTCTTTAGACTTGAAGAAGGTAAAATATTAGGCAATATAATCTCAAAATATGGAATTAGGATAGACCCAGCTAGAATAGAGGCCATTTTGAACATAAGCCATCCTATGAATATTAAGGAATTGTAGGCTTTCTTAGGTAAAATCAATTTTCTCAGGAGATTCATTTCAAACTTAGCAGAAATAATTAGAGAACTGAATAACAAGTTGAAGAAAGACTCAACACTTAAATGGACTGTAGAGGCCAAACAATCCTTTCAATCAATCAAAAAAGCCCTTACAAGAACACCAGTCCTAATAAGTCATGATTTCAAAAAATATTTTATTATTTTTTCTTTTGCTTCAGAACATACTATTTTTGCAGTCTTACTGCAGAAGAATGATCACGACTACGAATAGACCATTTCTTTTTTCAGCAAATCACTAAGAGATGCTACACTGAAATATAACATAATGGAAAAATAAGCACTGGATTTATTAAAGTCTATTAAATACTTTAGAGTGTACATATTATATTCACACATCATTACATATGTTCCAAATTCAGTAGTGAAGGACATTCTGACTCAGAATGGGCCTGATGGCAAGGGAGGCAAATGGATTGCCACCATTTTGGAATATGACATGGAAATTAAGCCTACCAAACTCATTAAAGGTCAAGGTTTAGCCAAACTTATGGCTAAATCAAACTGTCATACCTTAGATATAAATTTTATTGCTCAATTAGATGATCAAGAAGAGATGGCGACTCCACAGATCAGTGAAGCTTTCTCATATTCACCATGGTATGAAGATATTATATTTGTATTACTAAATTTACATGCTCCTCTTGGATTTTCAAGAACTAAAGCTAGATTTTTAAAGTTAAAGACAATGAAATTTTGTATCATAGATAATGTTCTGTTTTGGAAAGATCATGGTGGCACTCTATTGAATTTTTTACTTAAATATGAAGTTGATAAAGTTGTGGAAGAGTTTCATGCAGGTGACTGTGGAGGACATATTTTCTGGAAATCAAATACAGATAAAATCTTGAGGGTTGGTTTTTACTGGCCTACACTTTTTGAAGATGTAAGAAAGTATGTGACCTCCTGTCACAAATGTTAGATCTTTGAAGGGAAGAGAAAGATCTTTGACCTCAGCCCAACACAAATGGATTTTGACAGCCACAAACTATTTCACAAAGTGGATAGAATCCATTTCTTCTAGACAAGCCACTAATTCTGTCATAATCTCATTCCTAGAAAAAAATATACTGTCTAGATTTGGATGCCCTCAAAAGCTCATTACTGATAATGAAGCTTCTTTCAAGTCTAAGAAAATGATTGACTTCTGTAACAAATACCACATTGGCCTTGGCCATTCCACTTCCTATTACCCTCAAGGTAATGGACTTGCTGAATCATCCAATAAAATCCTTGTTAATATCAACAAGAAACTAATATAAGACAATAACAATACCTAGAACAAAAGGTTAGTTAATGCCTTATGGGCAGATAGACTCGCCACAAAGAAGTCCATTGGTACATCCCCTTATCAACTTGTATATGAGATGGATGTTATTTTTCCATCCTCTTTATGAGTACCAGTGATGAAGATGATCCAAGAATTGTAGGTAGAAACCAATGATATCGAGAGAAGGATAAATTAGACCATACACTTGCAACAAGCCAGGGAAGAAGTCTATGTCAAGTCACAAGTTTTCCAAGATAATATTAAAAATATATTTGACAAGAAGACAAAGGAAGATGATTTTTACATAGGTGAAAAAGTTCTTAAGTGGGATTCTAGGAGAGAAAAGAAAGGTAAACATGGTAAATTTGATTTCCTATGTAAAGGTCCCTATGTTATTTATGGTTACAGAGGTAATAATGCATTATTTTTGAGAGAGTTGGATGGATCAGATCTGCTAGGTGGACCTATCAATGGTAGAATGTTGAAGCATTACTATTCCCCTGATTAACATTAACTCACTTTGTTTACTTTTCTCATTGTACATAACATTGCATAGTTTAGATTGGATTGGATGTTTTTCTTGAAAATTTGAAGCCTGGAGAGAAGGCCCTAATCTTTGAAAGACAAAATATCATAAGTATGAATAATGCAGAGCTTAGAAAACAATTCCAAAGCAAAAGCACAGTCGAAATTCAAGGCTACTTATCTTAAAGTTCTTGACATTTCACGAGGAAATTCCATCCCCATGTGGAGCCACTCTTAGGGTCCTATAATAATAGGATTCATAATTTTGAATTGACTTTGATTAGCCTTGTAATATGTACATACTTTGATTTCTACAAAATTGTTTTCCCATATTAAAAATAAAAAATGCAAAGAGGGTAAAGGTCCTAAAAGAAAAATCAAAGGACTGAAAGAAAAAGATCCAAAATAATATAAGAAATGAACCCCAACAAAAAAGAGATAAAAATAGATCATGAAAGTGAAGCAAATTCAAATGCCACAACTTTTTACTTTACTTTGCAAAATAAGATTTTGTGCAGCTTGTCAAAAATGCCACAATCCATGAAGGTCAAACTGCTTATTCTTGACCTTTCATGCTTTAAATTTCAATGCTGATAGATAGAGAATAAATATCTAGCCAAAATGTTTAATCTTGGCAGATCAGTAGTTAGGTAGAGAATGATAAGGAGCTCAATAGTTTAATCTGAGCCCTTGGAAGTAATAAGGTTAGAATTAGATAGTTTGTTGTTAAAAGAAAAATGATAAGGGTTTTCAAGCTCAAATGTACCCAAAGAAATAAAGAAAAAATGTTAGGGTAGCTTATGTGTAGGCAGAAGCAGTTTTCACAAGACATGGATAGCAGAAAATTGGTTATTTCATATTACTAACTTCCTTTCAAAATCATTCCCCTTGTAAAAATACCCCTTCCCCTTCATTTTACTTTTTCCCCATTACATCACTCATTTTTCACTATATAAATACCCTTTCCCTAGTTTAAAACACATTTATCCTTTGGAAAGTAATTCTCCCCTTACTAACTTCCCTTTTTCATTCATAAATAACCCCCCTAAAATACACTTATCCTAAGTTTTCAAGTTTAAAATATTAATATTGGGCCCCACTATGAAAATCCCACCCCGATATTAGTTATAACACTATCCTTAGTGTATTTTAAAATCCCACACTTATTAACATTTCAATGTATATTATTAACATTTAACTTAATTTATTAACTCCCGCATATAAAACACATTATCCCATATTATATTAATTCCCTTTATATATATTTCCCCAACCCTTGTTTATTTATAACCTAGGGTTTAAATTCCCTGCATTTGATTTATTTTTGGGCCCACTTGTTATAAACCTCACCTATACATAAGTCCCACTTTTCCTCTAACCCATTGGTTATATATTAAACCCACTCATTATAAATCCTGCATTTTTTGTGGAGGTAAATCCCCTCTGTGGACAGAGGCGATCCCACTAGCCCTAGAGCGAGTCTAGCAACAATCGAATCATGCAATGACGTTGGTTCCTAGTTATAGGAAATAAAAAGATCGCGATAAGTAGCCTACCTTAAATCCCACGCTGTTGTTGTCGAGGAAGAAGCGGCGATCCTCGTCTCTAGCATAGCAGATCACAATCCTTCTGTTTGACACGTCTGGAAACCTATACACATGCAGATAAATGACAACATACAACGTAATATTCAAAGCACATAACTATATATCAGTCAGATAAGATATAATTCGTTGGATTACATAAAAGAGTAGACACACGAATGGAACCAAAATCATAGTCGCTTATATTATATATGACAAAAAGGGAGATTACAACCAAATGCTCTGACGCTATGATCTTCCTTCGGCGGGGCTTGCAGCGTAGCACGTCTCAACAAAGCTCGTCAGGGATTTGACAAAACTCTCTCTCTCTCATAGGGTTCTTCCTCGGCTCTGCCCTTGATCATCACTAAGCTATCATTTCCTTCCTAAAAGTTCAGCTAGCTTGCAAATGGAGAGGGCAAGCTTTTATAGATGAAGGGAAGTTGGGATCCCTATAATCATGGGATAGGTCCTATCTCTTAGGAAGGTTCCATGAGAGGTGGAAAACCACTTCCTATACATGGAGATCCGGAGCCAAACCACTCAACTTATTTTGATGATTCATTCTGGAGTTTGTTAGAATCAAACTTCCGCCATTTATTTTTAAAAAACATTCCTTAATAGGCTTGGCACGAGTAAAACACAGGGAAAGAGCGCCAGCTGGCACGCCCTCTAGTGTGAATTTTTCCCATTGGTGCGAGGGATGAACTAGCTAGTCGCGCCAAGGCTAAAACATCTGTTTTTAGGGTTTTTCAGAGGAAATTTTCTTCAAGAGAACGTTTTTCCTTATGCAGGAGGATGCCATGAAGGTGTTTTTAGGACATTTTACTATTCACAGGTCATGGGAATAGTCCTCTAATGTACGGGATGAGGGATTTCAGGGACGGTGACAAAATGTTGTGTAACAAATGCCCCCTAAAGCATGAGGTCCGAGAGAGAGGGAGGGGTGAAATGCTTTATGAGAACGCACCCAACTGAAAACACTACCATCAGAATACCTGTAAATACAAATACAACTGATATCTCTGATACTTGATATGTGGTATGGGTGTAGCCATCCATAATAGAGTGTGCAATGATCGGGATCCAAGGTATGGACGCAGCCATCCAGTAAAGAAGGATAAACAAGTAGACTCGGGTATGGTCGCAGCCATCCAATCAAATGAGTCATGTAATAAATTATGATAATCCACAAAGAATCCGCAGCCTGGATTTTATCAGACAAGATCCAGGGTATTGCATGCCATCTCGACCCGAACAGAGTACAAGTCCGAGCATGCGAATAAGTGAGTTGAAGTTTAACATGCAAGAACATCGTCCGATTACCAGCCAATAATGAAAGATGTTAACAGACGCGAGAGGAACCACCAATAATGACGATGGCTCTCAAGGTACAAGAGGTACAATCTACGGAATGTGAACAGTGAGCTAGCTTCGAACACCCATAGAATCATTCAACCGAAGGCCAATAATGAAAACCTTGCATTGAATGTGAAGAACCTACCATTGAGGCATGCAGGTTCCAAGGTACCTGAAGGGAGACTCTAGATCAGCTTCCTGGATAATGAGCTGAAGTCGACAAGAAGTGACCTCGATCGAATGTGGGCCATAATGTTCCCACATCATCAACACAAGATAGAGGAACATGATTTTTTTGAATCAAGATCAATAGAGAATAAGAGGGAGGTTGAAAACTACAAAGGCAAACTTCTCTCGAACATATCAGCAGCACAACACTGGATTTGGCAGTATTTGACATCAAGGGATTTGAGGTCATGGTGACGTGGCAAAGAGTAGATGAGCGGTCAAAAGAGATTACCCAAACCCACGGAGGCAAGCAGATAATGAGATGAGATATCCCCAACCCGACACGAATGAAGACAAGTGCCATGTCCAAGAGTGACATACTGCCGACATGACTATGATATTGGTTCCATTTTCCCCCACAATTTCTGGCGAGTACCCCTATTATTTTTGGAAACAATCTTGAAGTGGATAGCATATGCTTGTGATATAAGTCTTTCCTTCGAAAAAATCCAACCTAGTACATTTAACGAGCCCTAGGAAGGAGGAACTCAAGTAACGTCATTACGACGGAGTCCGATGTCATCAGTTTTTAACGAGTCTGTCAAAGGAAGAACTAGGCGTCTTTTCATGTTTAGAGAGTTTGAAAAGACAACGGAAAAGAAAACTCCAGCGGTCCCTTTTCGTAGATAGTCCCACAGATTCGAAAAGGTAGAAAACTATGTCTGGGAGAACCTCCTAGTCATGATAGGCTAGGGTATTTATTTTTCGTAAATAATCTATCCCATCTTAAAAAATGGGTAAACGTACACTGGGTAGATGTTGTTTTGCATCCAATTTAACGAGTTCAAAATGACAAGTGACTCGGAAATATTTTCAGTTTTAGAGAGTCAGAAAAGATTTGAAAGGTGACTCCATCTAGAGGAATGAGTGGTATAAAGGGTAGCAACTAGTTCCAGTAATGGTGGAGCTACTCAAAACAAATAAAGGTCAAGAGGCTAGCTAACAAGACCACTCATCACTGCGGTTCCTCGAGATTGGGTAAAACAATCAAGTGAAGGCGTATAATCGGCCAAGCATATGGGGACAATGGAATGAGAAAACCAAGGCTCATCTGACAAAACAGGCTGATCAAATGGCAATCATGAGAGGTAAAATGGGAAAGGTTTCATTTTTACACAAGCTTGAAATCAGAAAAATCTGCTTGAAGTTGGTTTCATTTTTACACAATCTTGAAACAAAGATAAAGTATGCTTGAAACCGGTTTCATTTTTACACAAGCTTGAAACAGAAACAAACTATGCTTGAAAAAGTAAGCATGCCCCCAGCATGGTGACTCAATTCGAGGTACATGCCCCCCATGCTTCAATCCATATGAAAGGCATATGGAGTGAAGGTTCAAATTACGAGATCAAGAGAAAGAGTCAACTGGGATTTTACGAGATCTAAAAAAAGACTCAAATTGAATGGGAACGTGTTTCATTGTTTTAACGAGGTTGACACATTAAAAGAACTATCCTCATAAGAGCTTGTTTCATTTTTTAAGGAGCTTGACACAAGGAAATGAACTCTGCTCCAGACACCTTGTTTCATTTTTTAACAATATTGACACAAGAAAATGAACTCTACTCCGATCAAATTTCATCATGATGAATAAGAAGTCATGGATTCCAAGAGTTCCACACTGGATGGGAGAACAACATCTCGGAAATCAGGACCCAATGCCCCCAGTACCTGATGCACAACGACACTATCATTGAATGCGGGCACGGGACAGGTAGCCACATAATTAACTTGCGGCGGGGGTGACACAACTGGCGGATAAAGATCTGGCAGGGATGATGGTGGGATAGCTGCCATATTAGGACCAAAGTACGCATGTTGATCGATGGTCACGATCTAACCTTGGTGCAGAAAAAAATCACACAAAAGAGGGAGGAGACAAGCGCTCCCATGGCATAATTATAATCGCGGCCCAGGAGTAAATTAAATTCCAAGGGGCTAGGAACAACCATCATGTCCATATGGATATTTTTCCCTCCCAAAGTAACAGGAAACTTCGGAAGGATCCCTAACGGTTGACTAGTTCTTCTGTTAAATGCCAACAGATTCTATATAACAGGCACAAGCGGTAGCAAACCAAAAGCTTTCCAAGTATTTGAGGATAAAATACTAACAGAGACGCCTTCATCTATAATGGTGCCGGGTATGACCAGATGGGAGGCATGTACCATGATCTCAAATGGCACATAAGAAGGAAGGCAATAACCTACGAATTGACCAAAATCGAAGGAAGCGACCAAACTACTTGGAGGGGCTACCATCGAACCGAGATGGTCTTCCCCTAGTGTTACGGGAGAATAAGGATCATCCTCTGCCACCTCCATCATGGAAGCAGAAGGAGTATCCTTCAGGACCTCCATCATGGGAGGTGGAGGAGTAGCTTCCAAAGGTACAGGGATGGGAGAATCTTTCTTCAAGTTCAAGGAATCTGAAGAAACAAGAAGAACACGAGGGATGTGGGATCCACTCTCAACGGAAAAAGACCTGGTGCACCGCAGATGAGGCCAGCTCAACCGATCCCATGACCAATGGTTGGTCAGGGATGGATTCATGATGGTGAATTTCCGGGGGAGAAGGATCAAGCAAGGATGACTCTTGACTGATCGTTGAATCAACTGGTGAAGGACTCAAAGAAAGTTGTTTGTAACCAACCGAAAGGCACAGTGCGGAAACAGTCGAGTTGTCAAAAAATATCTTCGCTTCATCCATATACGAACAAAGGTGAATGGCTTGGTTCCCTCCACACAACTTACAGGGATTGGAAAACTTACCCTGCTTCTTAGGAGCTTTACCAGCACTAGCTGAAGATGTGCCCCCAACCTGACTCCCGGAAGCCAAAGGCAACGGCAGACGACCGTTGGACCATACTTCAAGCACCTTGGGAATGCCAGGGCAATATCGAAGAAGATGGTTTCCCTAGCACAACATGCAAGGGAACTTAACTTTCTGCGGAGGTTTGGAAGGTTCATCGAGAGCAGGTGTTTTAGAAGAAACAAATGTAGAATTAGCCTCTCGCTTATTTGACTTCTTCTTCTTAGCCTTCTTCTTCTTCTTCTTAGCCACCTGGGTACTAGAAACCAAAATTTCACCAGGCGAAGTAGAAGATGAGGACGAAGAAACAGGCGAAGAAGGGGAGAGGTCCACCTTCTAATCAACATGGCATTGCTCAGGAAGAGGATTGGATGGTACGGTGGCCGGAACACTTGAGACTACAGAGGTTGAAAATAACCAAACAGGCAACCCAACAGTTAACCCAGGGAGGGATAGCGTGGCCATATAAGGAGCACCAATATTTCCTAAAGCAGGAAAATGACTAGGACTCCCTTCAGAGCAGACTCCTTGATTGGAAAAGTCCAGAAAAGTTGCCATTGGAAACGAACTTGAAATAAAACACTAAGGACAAAAATTCTAACTAGGAATATTTCATGGGCGATTAATTTTTAAGACACTGAAACCAGACTCTGTTGTTTCATATTTTAAGAGTTAGAAACAAGAAAAAGGTGACTCTGTTGCTTTTAGGTTGGACACGAGCTTGAAAGGACAAGAGCTTGATGATCTTTTCAGTTAAAAGAGTCAGTAAATATCAAAGTGACTGCTCTAGTAATCTAGGTCAATGGGTGTACCAAATATCTGTGAATTGCCATATACACCTTGGTAAAAATGAAAGAGAAATCAACCAAGGACTTAACGTACGTGCAGGTAATCTCCCCGAATGTTGTGTTCGGTGTATCATGGGTAAAAGGTGATAGACTCGGCTTCCTATGGATAAAGGATTTGCAACCTAATGGGGTCTCCCTTTATATACGCGACGGTACGGGGAGCACAAGTCCGTACTAGCACTGTCTATAGCTAGATGGCGACCGACAGTTGCTAGGCTTAAAGACGCCATAACACATCTCTACCTTAGACTACTAGATGTTCCGTTAAGTTTCAATGCTGCCTTAGGCTAATTCAGTAAATTATAAAGTTGATCTTCAATTTACGTTTTGATTTCAAGGCCCTATGAATTTTGGATCTCATAAAACCTCTAGATGCAAACTACATGCCACAAAATGTCATTTTTTTCAATGAAGAGCTATCTATGGGAGAGTTGAGAGCCTTCAAATGACAACAAAACGAACACACAAAAACACCCACTACTTGTTTCCAATGCAAGCTAATGAAACTAGAAAACTTTTCTCTAGAGTTATGTAACACTAGTAATGTGAAAGAGCTTTCAATTTTCACTATGCCAATCAAAATACAAAAAAAATTGTTTTTTGTATTTTTCAATATATTAGTGAAAATGCACTAAATGAATGAAAAAATAATGAAAACACCAATTCGAGAAATGACAAAGAGAGAGCTGAAAAAAACAAGTTCACTCAATTCAACCACACACAATCAAGACTCAAACCAATGACGAAATCCCTCAAAGCAAAGAAGAACCTCGAAAGAGACTAAAACAAACCGTGTGATCTAGGCTTGGAGAAAAACAAAGCGAGATTGAAAGAAAGAGAAGGCAATCACTCAATAAATGAAATGATCCAATGGGAATGAACAAGATTAATGCAGAGAAGCAAAGACAAAATTTACGAGGCAAGCAAGGACCCAAAACTCCCACGGGAGGCTCAGCACACTGAAGCACCTAGAAGCCCTAGGGCTAAAATGAAAAACTAATAGTAAAGGGCAAACAACTGGAGGAAAAGGGCCAAACATAGTAAAAAATGACTTCAAGGAACTCAATCAATCAGAAAAATGACACCAGGACCAAAACCCAATCTCAGAGAGGCCAAAAGAAAGCAAACCCTAACACCAAGCAGAGTTGGTGCGCCTGTTTGGTTGTAATCTGCACCAAAAAGGCATTGGTGCGAGAGCCTAACTAGCAAAAAGCACCAATTGGCGTGACTTTCAGGGGAAAAATCCTGCCAATCAAGTTTACACTAGAAAAATGATGAAAATGGACAAACATAGACTGGATCTGGTCTTCTGGGGGCTGAACAAGGTCTTAACACCAAGGAAGATGAACCAGAAAAGAAAATAAATCAATCAAAAGCCAAAAAGCAACCCAAAGGAGGAAGGACTAACTCCCACTGATCCCCAGTGGAGTCACCAAATTTTTGTCCAGGTAAATCCCCTCTGCGGACATAGGTGATCCCACTAGCCCTAGAGCGGGTCTAGCAACAATCGAATCATGCAATGACATTGGTTCCTAGTTATAAGAAAGACAAATATCACGATAAGTAGCCTACCTTAAATCCCACGCTGTTGTTGTCTAGGAAGAAGCGACGCTCCTCAAATCTAGCCTGGCAGATCACAATCCTTCTGTTTGTCACGTCCGAACACCTATACATATGCAAAGAAATGATGACATACAACGTAATATTCAAAGCATATAACTATATATCAGTCAGAGAAGATACAATTCGTTGCATTAAATAAAAGAGTAGACACACGAATGGAACCAAAATCAGAGTCACTTATATTATAGATGACAAAAAGGGAGATTACAACCAAATGATCTGACGCTATGATCTTCCTTCGGCGGGGCTTGCAGCGGAGCACGTCTCAACAAAGCTCGCCAGGGATTTGACAGAAGTCTCTCTCTCACAAGGTTCCTTTTTGGCTCTGCTCTTGATCATAACTAAGCTATCATTTCCTTCCCAAAAGTTCAGCTACCTTGCAAATGTAGAGGGCAAGCTTTTATAGATGGAGGAAGGGAAGTTGGGATCCCTATAATCATGGGATAGGTTCTATCTCTTAGGAAGGTTCCATGAGAGGTGGAAAACCACTTCCTATACATGGAGATCCGGAGCCAAACCACTCAACTTCTTTTGATGATTCATTCTGGAGTTCATTAGAATCAAAATTCTGCCATCTATTTTTTAAAAACATTCCTTAATAGGCTTGGTGCGAGTGAAACACAGGGACAGAGCGCCAGCTAGTGCACCCTCTAGTGTGAATTTTCCCCATTGGCGCGAGGGATGAACTTGCTAGTCGCGCCAAGGCTAAAACATCTGTTTTTAGGGTTTTTCAGAGGAAATTTTCTTCAGGAGAATGTTTTTCCTTATGTAGGAAGATGCCATGAAGGTGTTTTTAGGACATTTTACTATTCAAAAGTCACGGGAATAGTCCTCCAATGTACGGGATGAGGGATTGTAGGGATGGTGACAAAATGTTGTGTAACAACATTGACTATTCTCGGGTCCCACGCCTATCAAATCCCGATGGATCCATCACATTCGCCCAACCGTCGGATCTTAAATGATCAAATCCAATGGCCCATATCCCCTATTGCATTCCCGATAGCCAAATCTTTAACCACACCCAAGCCTTACGAGATGGGTAGTTTTTGGAGCCCCTCTCCCTACAACGTGTTAGAATTCTATTGCGTCGCATCCTCAAAAATTATACCACCAACCACCTTTGGCTGATGTGAAAACCACAATTTGTATTCCTACCCGTTGTGAAAACTGCTCCCATTTGAATTTCACCCCGCGCATTAAAGTTAACCCTTGATTGGTTAAAAATCCATAAGCTGCCCTTTCTTGTCTTTTACCGATCATTTTTTCTGAATTGCACAAATACAACATTGCCAACCTATTCTTGAGCTAAAGAACAGCCGTTGACCGTGTTTTAAGCCTTTTTTCCCATAAATCAACACCATTTGCTACTACAGCCACTGCAGAATCCATCTGAAGCACTATAAAGACCAGTGAAGCCTCATAAATCTTCTGGAACCTCAGAACCCCTTCTCCAAACTTAAAATGTTCATTTTATCCAAGTATTCCTCAGAGCAAATACTTGTGCTTAATCTGAAAAGAAAGTAACAAGTAATTGAATCAATTTAGGAGTATTTGCAGACCAACAGAAACCCCTGTTGCTTACCTATCATTTTTTTGCAGACCCTAGGCATATTTTAATAGAATTTCCAAGGTCTGAGATTTTTTTTTATCACAGACAGTATTATTTGATCAATTGAACCAGTTTAAACCTTTGCAAACCAGAGGATAAGCATTTGTTTCATTTCAAACCCTTCTGCAAACTGTAAATAATCTTTCATAGCATTCCTAAGAGGCCAGAGTCTATTTCTTCAATCAGAAAGTAGTCAATCGATTAAAATTTAACAAAACAAATGGCTTCTCAAATAATTGTATCTTTAAGCCCCCTAAAACCTCTAGTTGTGGATGTAGAACACACTCTGTTGGCAGACAGAGATTTGAAAATTAGTGACCCTATCAGTGAGTTTAATCTTCTTGAGCTCCATTGTTGGAGCCATGAAAAATCCATTGACCAAGCTGATGAAGTCTTCATTTGGGACTCCAATTTTCCTAAGTATGTTGTCCCACAGACCTTCCAGTGTCCTGAGGTCATCAGAATTTGTCAATATTATTATTTCCCTGATCAGAGAACTATTATAACCCCTGCAAAAGAAAATATGTTCACCATCACAGCTGATTCAATTAACCAAATGCTGCAGATCCAACCTAGACCAGATGAAACCCATTTTTCCATTGAGACCCTTACCCAGTTGTATCTGAATCTGGACTTCCCCAAGAGTTTCCAAATATTCCAAACTTTCATGCTTTCATTAGTAGAAACTCCCAAGACAAATCTTCCTTACCCATCTGCAATATTTTCTGAGAGAACCAGACACATCATCACAATGTTGTCATGCATTTTGGGTTATTTTACTGATGATCATGTTGATGCTTCAGTCTTGGGTTTCCTCTCTACTTTCACACCTGGTCAGCCTCCTGCTACCATTTTCAATTTTTCCCAGTACCTTGCTGATACTATTCATGAACAGTTGGTCAAAATTCTTGAAGAAGGTGTCTTCAAGTATTCTTCTGTTCTATTTCATATGTTTTTGTATTTCCTGTCTAAAAAATTTTCCATCAACCTTCAAAAACTTGATGTTGAAGGTAATCCAGAGTCAATTATCTTTTGGACTCCATTAATCAGAAAAGACTCCATACATTCCACCTATACATAATTCATTGACTCTTTCATCCATCCTATTTTCAACATGCTGAACAACAACATTCAACCAAGAGTCAGTGAGGAAATTAAAAAGTTCCTGCAATTATCAGAGCATAGTAGGACAGGATATTGGTACCTGTATCAAAACCACACATAGATTAGGGTATATGGATCTAATATTATTCCATATAAGTTGCCCAAATACCTCCCAATGAGGTTATTTACCCTTGAATATATCAGGCAGATCCTTAATTATGATCCAATAAATTTATTGGCAGCCAAAAAGAAGAAACAATTTAAGATTAAGAATCAGGTTGGCCCTTTTATTTGTGACACTAGAGATGTAGGTCCACAGGCAGAAAAATATTTGCAGGATTTTAAGTTCAGTGAGAGTTTTCAGTGGTATTATGATCCTATAGGAGTAATAATAAAATTGAGAGTTAAATGTAAATTAACTCGTTATGTACATGAGTCCAAGCCAGATATTGAGAAATACTCCAATCAGTCTGAATGGTTGGAGAACACTTTGACAGAGGCAAATAAGCAATGTGATACTAGTCAAATATTGCAGACTACAGCCCAAGAAGATAGGAACTCTAAAAGAAATAGAGAAGAAGGATCATACATTTCAGAAACTACCATTGAAACTAAATTTAAATTGATTTTCAGGAAGAAGCCAAAATTAAATCTTGTAACTGAAGAAGTGGAAATAATTGAGATTAATGACATAGATATAGTGGTAAAGGATAATGCACCACCTGCAGTTTATGAAGAAGCTCATCAGCCTTCAGTATCCAAAACTCAGATTATTCAGAAACATCATAGTATTGAAGTATCCTCATCCAACAAACTAGCAGATAAAGAGATGGACATTATGTAGAAGTATAAAGAGATAAAGATTTGAAACTAAGATTTAAATTTTGATACATACACACAGTACTGGAAGCAATCACCAAGTGACCAAAGCAGATTACTTTCTACATTTTACTACAAAACTAGGAATATGAAGATGACCTTCCTATAGCCAAAAGTAAAACATCCCAAATCATCTGAAGATTATAAAAAGACAACATATGAAGTTCAAGCAGAAGATCTTCATCCAATTGACCAAATAGAATTTCACAAGCAAGATAGTGAAATTCTTTATTCTACAATGAAAAAAAAGGCCATGAGTATAAAGAAGCTGCAAAACACTCTTGGGAACATCAAAGATCAGCTCAGATTAGAAAAGGCAACCTCACAGGCTAAGGATAACAGAATCAAATCACTAGAATATTTCATTATTGAAGTAGGAGATGATCCAACAAATGTCAAACTTGCATATGAACTGATAAAGAAGAAGAATGTAGACATTGCTGCATTAAAGAAGCAACTTAAGCTGCCTCCTACTAAACATCCACAAGCAAAGGAAGTTTTAGAGGATTCTAACCAAAAAGATGAGATGATGAATCTCATTCTTTAATTAACTGCCCAAATAAAATAAATGGAAAATGAAATGGACAAGTTAGTGTAGTAGAAAAAGGCCAGATCAGAAGAAGTCCCTATCACTGTTATTCCTGTAGTCACTGCTATTGTTCCTTCCACATTAGCAGAATGATTGGCCCCTTCAGTTCCAATGGCTACAACACTTCCTGTCACATCAGCTACTACTTCAGCAACAGAGTCATCTACAACAGCAACACAACCTACAAATGAGGCATGAAAAATAGTAAAATCAATGCAGGAAATGTCTATTCAGAAAAATGAAATCAATGGACTTAAAGAACATCTAAAAATTCTATAGGATGAGAAAAAGCTTGCTTAGATTATGCACAAGAATGAATAACATAAAGCAAACAGGTTGACAGAGAAATTGAGGAAATTAGAGAAATATTTAACATTGAAAGAACCAATGGCACAAGCCAAGCAGCAACTATGGGCCAATATCATTGAATCTTTCAATGATATTTGGCCATCCATTCAGGTTATCTATGAGAAAAAATATTTAATCAAAGCAGCAGGTGAAGCCATCCAGAAAATAAAATAAGAACTTAGTAAGAAGCCTGAAGAGGCTAATGAAATCATCAAATTTCTTAATTCCAAGAATACGCAGGAACTAGAAGAAATTGGAATTAGTGATAGGATAGATACCATACTTGAAGTCAGGAAGGTTATTTCAAAGAGAAACTTAATACTACAACTGGAAGAAAATGTCAAAACATGGAGCTTGGCATAACAAGATTTATGATGAAGTTTGACATTCTGAGGCAGAAAGGCCTTCCAAATCCTCTGGTTATAAATGACAAGTTGATGAAACAAGAGGATTATGATAATAAGATCAGAGAGGTGGCTAAGGAACAAGCAAATAATTCAGCCATGCAAGGAATTCCAACAGGGAAAGTACTATACAAGAGTTTTGAGAATATTTTTTTACCTACAACATGAGGTAAAACACCTATTCATTAACAAGCCTAAATTTTCAAAGTATACAGAGGCTGATGAAATATTTAGAAGAGTGGTGAAGATCAAATTACCAGAGGAAGAATTTTGGGAGAAATTGACTGATTTACTGTGAAAAGGTCAAAGCAGTAAAACAGGGCAGTCAAATGAAAAACATATCAGCCAGGAAAATGTAACCAGAGCAGTAACAATTTGCAGTAAAAACAATAGTGACAGTCAAAGAGTATTATAGTTTAAAGAGTATTAGGTGAAATTCAAAAGGATAAAGTCAAAACAAAAAATTAGAGTAAAGCCAACCAACGTAAAGGACACTCAACAATAGAATTCTTTGAGCAAACAGTTAAGATGAAAATCAACAACAAATCAAAGATAACGAACAACAAATTCAATAAAGATAGAGACAACTTGCATTAGTTATATATTTGTCTCTATCTTCTTGCATGAAAATATTTATTTTTCCATGAATAATTCCTAATTTTTTTTAGGATATTTTGTAAGAGTTTTTGTATAAATACTTCACATTTCGATGTATTGAGTGTGGATGAATTGCTAAACATTTCTATAGTTGTACTAAGTTGAAACCTGAGGTTTGTTTGTACCATTTTCAAGTCAGCGGACTAGATTGAGAAATAAAGAGATTATATTACAAGATTCATGTGTTGGGCCACTTCAGTGAAGTATTCTAAATTTTTCTTTGTTTTTATCTGAAGTTTTCACAATACTCACATGTTTTTCTAAATCTAAATGTATAACATGAATGTTACTTCAGAATATGTTTAAAAGCACTCTGTCTTGAAATTTTATGTCACTTTAATGTTTTCAACTGATATCCAAATTAGGAAATTCTTAATTGCTCTCTAGTTTCTATTGACCTCTTTATTTTCACTCATTATGTAGATCTGATAACCCTTAATTGCTCTCTCATCCCAATTGAAACCATTTTCACCATCAGCCTAAGGATATAAAGTTACTCAGCTATCTTGCCCTATGAACACTTCCCTTTAGAACCTTGATTCTGATCTGACTACTTGATACATTGACTCCATTTTCCCAATGGAATTCGGACCTACATCTATCCATCTAAACTAGTGATTCCACCGCCAAACCAAATCCAAAATCAAAATCCCAAGTTATCCTACATAACTAGCCTAAAATCAACAAAGATAAATCATATAGAGAGAGCCCTCTCTGAGCATTAGAAAGGCTATATCCTAAGGCTTAAAATTAGGTTTGTGGTTACCTCTAATATTCTTTAAACCAAAAATAAACAACCCTTGCGAATTATTGGAGTGATAACAGTGTCCATCACAATGGAAGGCACTATTATTTGCCATTGGAGGCATTGATCTAGTGGATTCCAACCTTATCACTTTCGATCTTGAGAACTTTGTTCCTCTCCTCCCATCTCAGGTAGTGTTCCCGATTCAATTTGCCGTGACAGGGAAAACCATTCATAAGACTATTGTTGAAGAAGGTGCTTTGTCCTACATCATGTCTATCGCTTATTGGAAATCCATTGACTCTCCTCCATTGAGTTAGTCCCCAAACACTTTGGAAGCTTTCAACGACAGAGGTTCTCGTTCGTATGGTATTCTCAAAGCTCTTCACATCCTCTTGGAGGGAAAGACATTGAACCTGGAAGTGGAGGTGGTGGATTCCAACTTGAATTATAACCTCCTTCTTGGACACATTTGGACCCATGCAATGGTATCCACCCTCTTCTGTGTTCTTCGCTTTCCTCGTCAAGGAAATATTTTCACTATCAATCAAATTTCTTTCTTCTCCTATGATTCTTCAACAGGAAACATTCCATATGTTGGGAATACCTCTACCTCCTATGATAACATTGGGTCATGCCTTTTAATTGACTTGTCCCTTATGAGAATTTTTCCACTCCCACCTCCTAATGTCGCCACTATCAACATGATATCATCTGGTCACAATCCATGGACATCTCCTAGTCCCGACTAGCTTGAAAGCTTTGGTGACGTTATGCCTCTCAGTCCTATAGAAAAAATGTATCAAAGCATTCTTCTTGATTTTTAGGTTGTTTCTGAAACCAATGACAAAATTGGTTTCATCTCTATATACTTATACATAGTCTCCCTAGTTTGGTTCTTAGGATTTAGATGATCCCTTGAAAGAGACATTCCCCATTGGAAAGAGTATCGTGGAGGTCATGTATCTCGAGGAAACTCCATGGGATGATGGTCATCATCATTCCTCATTTCTCCCAAGCCTTGGTGACATATACACCTGTCTTAAATCCCATGTTTCTTCTTAATCGACCGACCCACTTCAGAATCCCATCCTGATTCATGAAGTGTTGTTTGAAGGAAACATGGGGAATATCTCTACCACCATTCCCATCGACATCTCTGTCAAACCAATGATTGTAAAGAATGTTCACATCGGTGCCTCTTGTTCTCCATATGAGTTCAATATTTACACTGATGTTTTTAAGGAATTTCGTGATGTCTTCACATGGTCTTAGAAGGAAATGCCTAGCATAGACCCTAGTATTGTCATGCACAAAATCCCTACATATCTGGAGTCCTCGAAGCTCATTCGTAAGCGGCTTTTTCATATGCACCCAAGAAAGGATGATTCCATAAAAGGAGAAGTTGAAAAAAATCTTGAGGCTGGTTTCATCTATCCCATACCATTGACGGATTGGGTCTCCAAGTTCCCATTACTAAGAAACAAGGGACCATTCAGGTTTGTGTTCACTATCATTATATTAATAGAGCATGTCATAAAGATAATTACCCCATGCCCTTTATTAATAAAATCATTGATGAATGTGCTGGGAGTGAGATATTTTCTTTCATGGATGGTTTTTCTGGCTATAACCATATCAACATCACTCCTGTTGATCAACATAAAACCTCTTTTATCTATCCATGGGAAACCTTTGCCTGCAAGAAACTCCCTTTTGGTTTGAAAAATGTCAGTTCCACTTTCCAAATAGCTATGTCATATGCCTTTAATGATATTAAACACATATTTCAACCATATCTTGAAGACCTTATGGCTCATTCCGCAAAATGTCGAGATCACCCTGAATATCTAAGAACAATATTTCTTCGTTGTCGACACTATAATATCTCGTTAAAACCTAATAAAAGTGTCTTTTGCATAGAATCAGGTAGGTTTCATGGTTTCTAAAGAAGGAATTTGGATAGATCATCTTAAAGTTGAGGTAATCATCAATATGCCTCCTCCCGCTTCTGTGCATCAACTGCAAATCTTGCATGGGAAGGACAATTTTCTCCATCAGTTTGTCCTGTAATACGTCGATATTACCAAAGGATTCACTCTATTCTTGAAAAATGGAATCCAATTCATTTGGGATGAAATTTCCCAAAACTCTTTCGATGCTTTGAATAAATCCTTTATTAGTGCTCCTTTATTGCATCCTCCCAACTATCATCATGATTATTTCCTGTATTTAGCCGTTGCAGAGAGCACTATTGGTATGGTGCTGGTTCAAGACGATGGTGACAGACAAAAAAATGTAGTTTAATACCCGAGCCACAATCTCTTCGATGTTGAAACCCACTATGCTCATTTTTAGAAACTCACATTGGTCATTGTTCATGATGTTCAACATTTTCGTCATTACATTCTCCTGTGTAAAGCTATAGTGATTTCTGACTGCAACACCATGAGTTACATTCTTACATCTCAGTTTCTTGGGGGTAAGTACTCAAAATTGATTTTTATTCTCCAAGAGTTTTACTTAGAGTTTGATGCAGCCAAATCGAAGAAATCACTTCTCTTTTTTGACCTGATCTGCAATCTTCCCACTACGATTGATCTCACTCCCTTCGAAGAATCGATTCCAGATGAATTACTCTTTCTCATCAGTTCACTTGGCCCTTGTTATGGATATCTAATCTTTTATCTCCAAACCCAAACCTTTTGACCAGAGTTATCTCACTCTGAGAGATGGAATATTCGTCACTAGTCCCACCCCTATCGCATTATTGGAGATACTTTATATCACACTAGTGTTGATTCCATCCTCTGTAAATGTCTAAAGCCAGAGGAAGCTGAGAAAGTTATTAACGACTGCCACTCTAGGACTTGTGGTGGTCACATGTCTCGTTATGCGATCGCCCAAAAAATCCTTCGCGCAAGTTACTTTAGCCATCTATTTTTAAGGATTTAATTCTTGTCGTTCGAAAGTGTCATCATTTCCAAATATATTCTTGGAAAACACGCACCCCACCCTCACCCTTGCACCCAGTTGTGACCATCGGACCATTCGAAAAATGGGGCATCGATTTCATGACTTGTAACCCTTGCTCGGTCGGGGGGCATGGTTAATATATTATCATTTTCATCGATTATTTTACAAATTGGTTCAAGATGATGTCTACATATGATAATGAAGGTCAAAATGCAGTGCAATTCCTTTTTAATCATGTCATAGCTTGGATCAGTGTCTTGAAAGCCATTGTCATTGACCATGGCTCTCATTTTCGAAATCATATGATGACAGAGCTTATTTCTCATCTAGGGCCACGCCATGATAGCTCCACCCCTTACTATCCACAAGCCAATGGCCAAGTCAACGTTGTTAACAAGGTTTTGGTGAAAATGCTTCAGCGTACCATTGGGAGACACAAATGAGATTGACATATCATGTTTTTCTCAGCTCTGTGGGCTTACCAAATGTCCACTAAGACTAATACCAAATTTACACCATTTCAACTTGTGTATGGTATAGAAGAAACACTCCTCATCGGGTGCGAAATCCCTTATTTGAAGCTAGCCTTCGAGCTACTTCCTAGTACTTCGCCAAAAGAGGAATGTTTGATTTACCTCGAGCATCTCGATGAGACCCGAAGACTTGTTGCTTTATTCATTGAAGCACAAAATAAATGCATTAAGGCTCAATATGAAAAATCTGTCAACCCTCGCATTTTCTCTGAAGGTGACTTGGTCCTCCTCTATGATCAATCCCACGATAAATTGGGAGTCGGGAAGCTCAATCCAATGTGGCACGAGCCCTATATCGTTCAACGTGCATTGGAAAGATGTGCATATGAGTTAGTAGATTACGAAGGTAATCAATTGGTTGAGCCTCATAATGGGCTCTATCTGAAAAGTTATTATTCTTTATAAGAAGTATGGTACCTTGTAAATTAGTGTATTATTCATTAGTGTGCTTTTTAGATTTTTGGTGTGATTGTTTACTTTGCAGACATGTTTCACGTGCTTACCTAGTGTTCCACTTTATTTCCAAATGTCATCAAACCATTATATCGGTTTTGCTGATGGTGCTTGCCATAGAACATGGAGCTTCTCTTCTACAACATGGGAAATTGTATCCCTTAATTGAGAGTTTATCAATCTAAAACTTATTTTTTTGGGTCAAACAACTGATAATATTGTTGAATATAGTGCAGTCATCGAACTATTATCAGATGCAATCGATCTCGGTATAAGATATTTGGCTGTCAATTTAGACTCACAACTTGTTGTGTTGCAGTTAAATGGTCATTATTCAGTTAGAAACCCAAATATTTTGAACATGTATTTGCATGTTTTATTATTGGAAAGACATTTTGACTACATTACATATCAACACATTCCAAGAAATTTGAATACATTGACATATACATTAGAAAACTATGGATTAGATAGACATCTACATAACATGTAAAAAACCAATACATCATCATGATACATGAACACTTGATAGTCGTAGAAACATGCATATATATATATATATATATATATATATATATATATATATATATATATATATATATATATATATATACACACACACACACACACACACACACACACACATCGAGTCTGTCAATTGTGTTACATCAAAATCTCAAAAAATATTGTGTTCCGTGACACAATGGCTCTATGAGCCTACATCAGTGAAAATAAAATAAAATAAAGGTCGCTATCCACCCACATGATGCTCGTGATAGCATGTGACAAATCGGATCACTCACCAGAGTAAGTGATGCAGTTGACTTGGGACCCCCATGGTATGCCTATGATAGTGGAGTGGGATCTCATCAAAGTTTGCATATTTTGGTATGCCCCTGGTCAGTCCAGTCAGATTACGCTCCATCTCCGCTACTCAAATAGAGGAACCCTCTCCAGAAAGAAGGAAACCAATATTGACCCATACCCAAACTGTTTTAGCTGACCTATTTTTCATTTGGTCAATTGACTCTTCATATTAGTGAATAACCCCTCACACTAGTTAAACATAGTAGGAGCCAGACATTCCACCACGTATTGTAATTGAGACTTTGTTGCCTCATACAATGCCTCGGCTCCAACCACTCAAGCCATGCAATGTAATATTATTGGTAGGGGAATATTTTCGATAGAGGATATCCCTACCTTCCTTCTCTAAGTCTTTTTAGCCCCAAAACAATGTCTTTGGATTAGCATACTGGTACTCTCACCTCCAGCATGAGCTCCAGAGAGTTGGATTATCTCCCCTATCCTGGATAACCTTGTAATTAAGTAGATTTCCATGCCATTAAGTTCCTAGTCTCCAATTATGAATATTTTGTGATCCACATTCCATATCCCAATCAAATACTCAAGTAGCTCCAACTCAGCTCTTAACCCTGATGTTTGAAAAAATTTCAGTAGTCCAAAATTTCACAATTCATTTACAAAATTTGGGTCCTAGAATTCTTGGTGGTCTTCCACTGCATGGCCTCTTTCTTTCCATTCAATCATCCATCTTTGCTGAAATCACCTGCAAAACATGTTCAATTTATATTTTAGGGACTTTCATCAGAGTAGTTTTTGAAATAAACCATTAAAAAATGGAGAATTCCTTATTTTAACTTCTTCATCGCGGTCAATGCGACTATGAAATTTGAAACAGAGCTGGCGGTGCAGTTTACTTTCGGGCTAAGAGTGACCATCGCAAATCCAAAGCTCAAATCTGTGTTAATCACAACGAAAACAAAATTTTGAAATTCTCCCCCCAATCACAAAATTTCTGAGATAAACTACTTAATAATGGGATTAAAATGAAGAGGAGAGTTTGAGCTCTTACCTGTAGCTGACAGATTGTTGAATGAAATCCTGGATCGGCTGCACCACTGATCTGAAGTTCAAAGGGAAAAGGGGTAAAATTCACTTTCACAATTTACTCAAAATAGAATGGTGAAAATGAATTTACTTTTTGTCTATTTATATATTTTTGAAGATATTTTCACCATTATTTTATTATTTTTCCTCTATATCGGTGATGTTTGTAGTTTTTTGTGCAATAATAAGATATTTACACTAACAATGATTATTTTTAATGCAAGTGAGTTTTATTTTATCTCTTTTTCAGACTCGATAAAAAATAAATGAAAAAGGAACCCTCCTATAGCCACCTTTCAGCGCTTTTTGACTCCAAAAAAATGAAAATATTGTCAAGTACCTATCATTTCGAACTCATTAAAGTAAATGAATTGGTGTGTTCTTAGTATGCGTTTACCACTTTTTCAGGTTGAGGTTTACTATTTACAAAAAAATAAATACCTTGCTCAAACATGGTCAAGAGGTTCTCTGTAATATTGTTTTCTACCTTTTCGGATTCGAGAGACGATTTAAAAAAATGGACATGATGGAGTTCTCTTTTATGTTTCTTTTTCAAACTCCCTAAACATGAAAAATACTTTGAGTTACTCTTCTGTCGAACTCGTTAAAATTTAAACGGTGAAAGACTTTTCACCATGACGAGACTCGGTTCCTCCTTCCTAGGGCTTGTTAAAATTACTAGGATGGATTCATTTTAAGACTTAACTTATACGCTCAGCATATGCTAGACTCTTCATGTTGGATATCAAAAATAAAGAGATACTCATTAGCGATAACAGGGGAGAAATTGAAATTGAACATCCTATGTGTAATTTGGGCAGCTTGTTGCTCTTGAACATGTCACTTGTTTGTAGTTCCTATCATGTTGGGGATATCCTTCATTCATCATTTTTCCTTTGTGGGTTTGGGAAATAAATTTTCCTCTTTTCGGTCATCATTTTCATCATGACCTCTGATCCCATTTGAGTCGAATGTTGCCACATGTTGGAGTCGTGTCACCGATATGTTCAAGAGAAGTCCTTTTTGTCAAAGTCAAACATCGTTTACTTGTATGACCTTCTCTGTTACAGTCCTGAATCACTCCTATCATCTTTATATATACGTTCTTTCATGTCGATGATGTGGAAATCATATGATGGCCCTCCTTCAACAGATCAATTATTGTCGACTTCAGCTCATTATCCGGGAAGATGGTTTAGAAACTCCTTTTCAGTACCTTGGAGCTTGCATGTCTCAATGACAAGTTCTTCATGTTTGACGATAGGTTCACATCACTGGCCTTAGATTGAATGATTCTGCGAGTCTTCAAATTCAACACATTTATTCACACTTGTGGATTGTGTTGTTGTACCTTGAGGTCCATCGTCATTATTGGTGGTTTCTCTCGTGCATGTTAATAATTTTCATCATTGACCGATAATCAGGTGGCTTCTGCCATGTTTGACATCAGATCATCTATTCACATGGTTATAATCGTACGTTGGGTAGATTGAGATTGCGGCGAAGACCCTATATCACCTTTGCCATTATCTAGGTTACATGGAGTTAGTGAGTATTCATGATTATACGTATGATTCTATCTATACAGATGGTTGTGACCATGCCATGGGTTCATATGTTATTTGATGCCTAGTCCACAGATATGTTATTAGGCATATTCACATTGAAGATATCATATATTGTATTTTTTTTAATTGGTAGGTTTCCTGGAGGTATTTTGAGTTCTTTTGCCTTGGTTCGTAAAGAATTTCACCCATCACTCCCTATTCTGCCTTCATGCTTTAGGGGGCATTTGTTACACAATAATTTTTTTCCATGCTCAGTTCCTGTCCCTGATCCTGATGTTCCCTATGATAGGGCCTGTGCAGTATATCCTCCTGGAAAAATACACAAATATATCCTTTGAAGAAGCAAAGAAATTTGCCTTGAAAGATCACAGGAGAGATTTAGTCAAAAACATAAATTTCTAGGTCAGCGCACTTCTCTAGTGGCTTTCCCGTACTGATGGTAGATTGACAGTTCTGGCCTAGCACTATTAGCGCTCTTTTTTCTGGGGAAACCACATTGATCCCTTTCTGGTAGTGTTTCTTCAAAATGGAGAAGCTTCAACCTCTAGAAGCTCTAAGACGGTAAATTGGTTGTTATTCAATGGTGATAGGGTCGAGCTCTTTGATTTTAGATCTTTGATCTTATCAATGGGATTTTATCCCTTAGAAAGTGGACCTCCCTCCTCCTTTCGTGGTCTCCCAACCTCTTCTCCCTTCCTATAAATGGATCCCCATCCCTCCACTATTGGTTGGTCATTATTGGGCTGGTAAGATCATTCATTCCCTTTACACTCCTGCATTTTGATAACGCCTAAGCTATTCGGGAGAAGGAATTCTTTAGAGCTTCGGTGAAGGACTTTGACATCACCAAATGGAGGCCTCCAACATCAAGGCCTAGGTTGTAAGCTCTTTCTTCTATATTCATTAATAAAACATCTAATGTTTTCTTTCTATATTTGTCTAATAATTTGTGCAAATAGTCTAATGTTCCTTGATCTGTTAGATAGCTAATGTTCATGAATATTATGTATTGGATTACGTTTTTTGTTGCCTCTTGATCTCTTGCAAGTAATCGTATGCCACTTGTAGTGAGGAATGAGCTTGAGGTATCATGGATCAAGGCCACCATCAAAGTGTTCAAGCATAGCATCAGGAAAAGGTAATCCTATCTCCTTTCTTCTCTCATTTTGAATATTATCTAAGGAATATTTCATTAGAAAGTCTCACAATTTGCTAGACCCACTCTAGGGTTAGAGAGATCACCATGTCCGTAGAGGGGATTTATCTTCACAACAACGTGATATAATGTGCAGATCCATGTTAAGAATAAAAAAGAGTGACTTGGGATTTATGTCTTTTGTCACTCACAAAAAGTTGAGGAATGGTTTCTTTATTGGATAATTGAACAATGGAATTAGTAAACGCAGTAGGTTGCTTGGAGACTTGTTGAGCAGATGGAGGATGCTGACTAGCAGGTGTGGAAGGTTGTGGTGTTGAAAAAAGAGAGTGGAATACACGTGCAGCAACAAATTGTAAATGATGAGAAACATTTCTCTCAGGGGGAGGAGGCAAACAGGAAGTAGGACAACCTTGGATAAAGAATAAAGTTTGTGCAAGGATTTCATTTTTCTAGCCATCATTGTTTGGGATGATGATAGGAGTAGATACTTGTGGTGGCACATAAATATCGATTCTTATCACATGAGGAATAGGGGGTTGTTGAGGCCGCATTTCAGGAAGATCTAAAATATTAACAACATCAGTGTAGAGAAATTTTCTCATTTTTGTTGAGTCAAAATCGAAATAAATTAATACTCTTGGTCTTTTGTCCCTTGTTACCCCTAAATTATAGTCCATGTTTCCCATTCCTCTACTTCTTCCTTTATTTATGTTAAAAAAATCATACTAGAAATTCATTTACAAAATTCATTCAAGGTTAATAAATAATATGGAATTCATATTAATCAAATAATTACATCATCTAAGAAACCAACAGGAATTCACATAAGAGTGAAGTGGAATCACATTGGTGGGATTCCAAGTAACATGTGTGAAAATTCATAAAATTCAAAATATGCATAATGGAAATTCAGAGGTTGAGCAAGTACATTTGATTGATATTATTTTGAAATTTACAGAGGGAGAGTCGAGTCATTTATTTCATATACACATTGGGTTTTTACAGAGAAACAAAAAAATTTCTATATAATATATTGTTGTAGCCGCTATAACACCCTCCAAAATTTTTCCCCTTTTAAATTTTTGAGCCCCTAACCTTTTGAAAAAATAGAGTCAAGCCTAAGTTAACTCTTTCAAAATCTCAAGTCGCTAAGTCGCAGAATTGGTCATCTCATCTAATTTACGACCCTGTGACCTTGCAACCCCTAAGGTCACGAAGTCTCAAGGTCGCATATCATCACGAAACCAAACAATTGCAACCTTGCGATCCTGCGACCCCCCAGGTCGCAAGGTCGTAGAGTTGCGAGGTTGCATAGCTCATCAACTCAACTCATTTGTGAACTTGCAACCCTCATTTATTGTCCACACGTGCGACCCCTTTATATATAGAAGGGTCGCATAGGTCGCATTTGACCTGTGCGATGGAGAAAGAAAACGCCTCTGACAAACCAGCTGGAGTGCGTTTTTCCCGGGTAAGTTGCCTAATCCTCCTCTTGTTTCCTTTTTTATTGATTGTTTCCTCCATTACCCTCACCATAGCCTATTTAAAACTCAAAATAGCTTCTATTTAAAGCTTCCATGAATCCTATTGCTATAGCTTGCCACTCCCGATAGCTTGATTTCCCTGTGTATCTCCTCTTGGAAGCCTCCCTTGCATCATTCTATTCAAGCTCCCTTTCCATTCCTTTCCAATGAAGAACTTGAGGCATGATTTCCATTTGATGTGTTGCCTTACCTCCCTTTTTGATTAAAAAACAAGTTAAAGTTCTTCATCGTCATGTAAACCGTCTACCAAGCCCTAGAGCGACCTCGCGACTTTGCGACCTCACGACCTTGCGACCTCGGTCACCAAGTCACAGGGTCACTAGGTCGCATATCTGTGAAAGTTTAAAGTGACGGGACTTCATGACTCAATTACCTTGCAACCTGGTCACGAGTCGCTAAGTCACCAGGTCACATTTCCGTGAAGATCTAAACCAGCGTGACCCCGCGACTCAACGACCTCACGACCTAGTCGCAAGTTTCTAAGTCGCTGGGTAGCTTTTCGGTGAAATTTAAAACCAACAGGACCTAGCGACCCAACGACCTAGTCACAAGGTCGCTAGGTCGCAGTTTCACCCATTTCCTTGAAAATAGTTGAGCAAAGGTAGGAGAAACCCAAACATTTATAAATATGACATCTGTCTTATCGTGGGATTGTTTTATGAACATGCCAGGGAACCTTGAAGTCGAGCTAGAGTGCGTATCCATCTCGTCGACCTCAAGTGATATGGGGCCTCCGATAGTTCAAAAAAGGAACACAAGCCCTGAGATAGAAATATCAGAGGAGGAAATTCCTCTTTCTCTTCCCCCTATCAATGGAGACACCACCTGCACTTTTGGAAAAGGGGACAGTATGAGTTGGTATTAGGTGTACCAAGAATTCATGAAGCCTAAATTTCCAGAGGACCTCCCAGACTGGCAGGTGTATTTTCAAGTTAAAATATCCAAGCTCCACTACATAGGTGCCCATCCACCTATATTCCCATGTGCAGAGGTGATTGAGTGGATCCTGCAAAATTTTAACCCCAAGATTTGGGTTATTCGAGATCATGTCGGGAAATCATTCGCAAATCTGAAGGGACAAGATGCATAATTCTATTATGCACTTCCTACCCAAGAATAGACCTTCACCAAGGAGTAGGCCACCACTAATGAAGTTGCCATTTCCGAGACCTTAAGAGGATGGTGGGAGGACCCAGAAAATTTCAGGCTCAAGAAGACCAGGAATATCAGAAAACAGGTCTCAAGAAGGTCTACAAGCTCATAGCTACAATGTTATGTAGGATGTATGGTCATCTAGATGCAACTACTTTCAACGGTGCTTGGGTTTCTCTGGTGTACGCTGTCACTGTGTAAGACACCTGCTTCAACTAGGCCAACTTGATAGTGGTTTCCCTCACATCGAACATATCTACGGCACTAGCACCTGATGAAGGGTATGCATCAGAATTTTATATGGCGTCTTCACTACAAGGAAAATACCCTCTAGCAGAGGTTATAAATGACGTTTTTAGTATTATAAAATTGGCCAAAATTGTCAAAAAAGCATTTGTTACAACATCCGTTTATGGTTATAGAGGTTTTGGCGGAGCTTTTAACGGAAAATCAACACAACTAAAAAAAAATGGGCGGCCGAAGGTTATTACAGATGTTTTTTCATCGGTGTGTTATTCTGGATTTAACGCACTGGTGCATACAGGAAGACCGCACCCCGGGGCTACCTCAGTCAAATGAACGCACCAGGATGTTTAGGTGTAAAACCGCATCGGGCGTAGTGTTGGTCATACAATGCACGGGGCTGTTCTAATTGGTCTTGGGATTTGTGCGGTGCCCATAGGTTGTATCAACGCACCGGTGCATATACCTTTATGACACACTAGTGCACCATATCATAGAAAGGCACCGAGGTTTATAATTGGTGTCAATATTCGTCCAGTGCCCATGGATCGTGCAAATCCACCGGTGCTTATAAATACATAAACGCTCAAGTACGCAGTATCACACAAACACACCAATATTTATAACTGGTATCAGTATTTGTGTTGTGCCCATAGATCATACAATGGCACCGGTGCGTATAGACACATAAACGCACGGTCAACAGTTACTGACGCACTGGCTTTCATTTTGTTTTTTTTAGAAACATCGACCTGTGACAGTACAATTATTATGATTGTTTTAAATTCATTATTCATCAAAAGTCGACACATCTTATAATAATATTCATATTAATTACATTTTTATTAATGCATTTGAATGTGTTGTTTGGATTAATTTGTTATATCATATCATAATTATTGTGGTTTTTAAAAATTTATTGTTCATCAAAAGTCGACACATATATATCTTATAACAATATTCATATGAATTAAATTTGTATAGGGCATTTGAGAATGACAATGGAGAACACAATAGCAACAATGGAGAATGCAATAGAATAAATTAAAACATATTATATATATATATATATATATATATATATATATATATATATATATATATATATGTATGTATGTATGTATGTATGTATGTATGTATGTATGTATGTATGTATGTATGTATGTATAAGATAGTCTTTATCACACAAATTGGGACATTTATTTGTATCCCTTTGTCTTTCAATTGGGACACTATGCCCATTACATTAAACAAAATTTCTGATTTCACAGACATATTTCAAAAATAAAATGTCTTGCTTTGATATCCAAACATAGTGATCATCATTCTTTGCTTGAACTGCTGTCACTACTAGAGCTACTTCCATGACTTGGGTTATTTTCAGGAATGTTTTGTTCACAACGTTGATTTTTTTCTTCTTCTTCACCTTCCATCTACAAACATAAAAATAAACTGAAATGAGTGTATATACATTGGTGAGAATAATGAAAATAGGAATATTAAATAATATACATCAATGTAAATCGAAAATAAAAATGACGTACCATAGCAACAATTGACTCATAAACTATACAAATTCTTTCAAAACCATGTACCATGCCATATTTCAAAATTTCATTTGTTGGCGCAGTTCCATACTTTGTTTCCTGCAAGTTTTATACCCCATAACAAATCATATATTTAACATAAAATATGTTTTTGTTCTACTAATTATAGACAGAGCTAAGTAAAAAAAGATCGATAGATGCTTACAAATTCCACAATTAAATTCTGACATGCCAATATATACTCACAACCCATATTTAACCCAATTTCAATCAATTCTTCTGATTGTTCTTCTTTGTATGTTAGCACCTGTTTGAAGACATTCGATGATGATTTTTGTAAAACAACTTAAAAAATACAAAAATGAAATCTAGTTAAGTTTTTATAAGGAAGTAATAATTACTCACAAACTTAGAGATCAACCTTTTTCTTCCTTTTCATCCTCTTTTATGTGCTGAATGGGTTCCATTTTCCTTTCTTTTCTACAAGAAAATTCTTGAAAATTAATATTTAATGACAAATTGTCTATTTATTGTACCTAATGATCGAAAAATTCAATGATTACATATTACATTTGAAGCACGTTGTTGTTGAGATGGCTCCTCTTGCGATGCAATTTTGTCCATTTCTTTGACCATATCCTTGTACACCTTTTTGGACATTCCTACTGGCATATTTCTAATATCAGCTCGTTCATCTTTTGAGATTTTCATAATCTTCCTGAAAATGTAACATGAAAATAAAATATTTAAATTTTATATTGATATACGAAAAGTAAATATAACAAAACTGATATTTATAAATAATTCTAGATAAAAATTTAAAGGAATATTATTTTTTCATTCCTTCTTTTTTGTTGTTGTATGTTTTTGCTATTAAAAGTCTAACATTTCTCATTAACCAATTCTCTGGAAACTCTTCCTGTAGTTTAGATAAAATTTGGTTCTTGGAATCATTGGATTGATTTTTGTATTGTAAGTGGAAAGAACGTCTATACATTCGTTCCACTAGATCCCTCAAAATTTTGTAAAAGTTTTTCCCCCTTTCGTTAACTTCCAGCACCACTCCAGATGAGCTAAGGAGCAATTCATTTTCATTTGCATGTTCTATTTTTTTTCTTTTCTTAGAACAACATTCCTTTTCTGAGTTGTTGGTCCCTGTAGAACATTAAACAGATGTGAATTAGTAGACTGTTTGACACATGTTTTCTAATAAATTTAAGTATATTATTAAGGATAATTAAAAAAGAAACGCATATTGGATCAATAGTATTTTTTCATTCACCTGATTCATCCTTTTTCAATTTTTCCATTAAACTTTTACGCTCTTGTGGTCCTAGTCAGAAATAATCATATCAAGATTCGTCATTTTTTGGCTCTGCATGATACACAGTAAACAATACATATTAGTTAAACTTACATATAGTTCAAAAATAATATTTTTTATAAATAATTTACAAATAACTTTCCTTTTTTTCTTTTCTTGATGTGTTAACAGTATTTTTGTTACTTGATCTCTTGTCAGAATTTTCTTTATCAATCTGAAACATGTACCATATCATTCATTAATATATTTATAAATAAATTCTCAACTTTTCAGGTAGAAAATAAATCTCAAGACACCGGTACGTCTTTCATGAGGTACGCACCATAGTCGGTGCGTGGGGATATTAAAAACGCACTGTAAAATAGTATAATAGACCATATGGTGTGTTTGGTATTATAAATGCACCACAAAAATAGTGTAATAGACTGTACAGTGTGTGGGGTCTTAAAAACGCACCGCCAAAACGATGTAATACACCATACGGTGCTATCCTCATTAAATGGAGTACTGGTGCCCTATTTTAGATATGGCGCACGAATTTAGAAAAAAAAATTTACATTTTTTTACTACACAGTACTTGCGCAGTGCGCTATATAATACAGTGCACCGGTGCGGTAGCATACACAGGGCGCACTGATAAAGAAAAATCCATTTTTTCCAAAAATTCACGCAATGGCCGAATGGATTGAGATCTGACTATGCAAGTCTTCCTCTGGGTTGGACGTAAATCTAAAATGAAAAACCCTAATTCTGAAATCACAGAAACAGGGAGAAGAAAGGAAAAAAAACAAAAAAAAAAAGGGTTTAGGGTAAAAATGGATAAAACTGCAGAAAAAAAGTAAAAAAAATAATCAAATTTAATCACGAGATGGTTTGAAATTCTATGATATAGGGTTTTAATTACCATAGGTTTGGTTTCTAATTGTCTGAATACTTATGTTCGAATGTATTTCGCTGCTCCATAGTGCCCTCGTGCTCTCTTGCTCCATGTCTATCTCTTGCAAATATCTGGCTGAAAATTTTAGAAAAAATAGTGAAATAATGAAAAGTGTTTTGTATTTAAATAATTATTTTATGAAATTATATTTTTGAAAATATTTTGCCGCCCATTTTTCAAATTGCCTCTTTTTTTTCACTTAAAGAAAATAGAGTTGCATTTTTTTTATTTGTATTTATTCGTTACCGGTGCAGAAGAGTTGGGAAGCACCAGTGCATCTTCGTAATATGACACACTAGTGCATGTTATGATGATAAGCACACCGAACTGTATAATGTTTTTTTTTTGTATGTAAGATCATAGTAAAATAATGATAATTCTAAAGTACATGAATTTATTTTCGTTATTTTCTAAATGTTATTATGTTACAAATATTCATATTATTCTAGATTTGTTAATTTACAATTATTTGCAAATTTACAAATTTAAATATTTTAATAAAATCATTTCACATTAATACAATTAAAATTTTCACATTAATAGATTAGAATTACAATTACAATTACAATTTTACATTAACTTCACATACATGAATTACAATTACAATTTTAATTTTACATACAATTACATTTACAATCTTACATAGAATTACATTTACAATTACAATTATAATTTTACAAATATTTTACATACATTTGCAATTAAAATTAGAATTACAATTACAATTAAAATTTTACATTAATTTCACAAACATGAATTACGATAAGAATTACAATTACAATTTTTATTTTACATACAATTACCTTTACAATTTTACATAGAATTACATTTACAATTACAATTACAATTTTACAAATATTTTACATACAATTCAATTAAAATTAAAATTACAAATACAATTACAATTTTAGAATTTTACATACAATTACATTTACAATTTTACATAGAATTACATTTACAATTACAATTACAATTAAAATTTTATATTAATAAATATTTTACATACAATTACAGTTAAAATTACAATTAGTACAAATACAAATACAATTTTACAATTTTACATACAATTAAAATTTAAATTTCAATTACAATCACGACATAATATTTAATAAATATCATGGTCATTTAATATTAAATTAATTAATAAACATCATCACAATCATGATAATGATCGTACAAACATCATATTCGACTAAAAAACACATTCAAACATCAAATTAACATTATATATTAACATCATCACAACACAAACATCAAATATACATCTCATGTAAAATAAATCATGCTATCACATAAACACATCTATATGCAATCTAAACATTAAATGAACATATCTAAAATTACCTAACAATATGCACCACATCATGATGATCACCAACATGTAAATTAAGTACAACTACAACATGAACATAAAATACATGGACCATATATATATATATATATAATGTTAAAAATATACAACTCTAATATAAATGTCATGGATCATTTGGTTGTAGTATAACAACATCAATAGCAGTACAAGTGGAGGCCTGCTCAGTAAAGGGTGCAGCCTCGACGGTCGATGGTCGAGCCTACTCATGATCATGATCACTAGTACTGATGGATGCATCAACTAGTGGTACTAGTACAAAATCAATACAAGCAGTAGTAGTGGAGGCCTGCTCAGTAAATAGTTCAGCCTTGACGGTCAATGGTCCAACCTACTCATGATCATGACTAGTACTGACGGATGCTGCAGGCTGCTAACTGGACGTGGCCGATGGTCCAGCCTCATCTCCATGATGACTTATGGATGCTACTAGTGGATCAACCTCATGTTCATCAGGCGCGGCGCGAGGTGAACGATCATGAGATGCATGTGAGTCGCTGCTTGCGGACTTTCCATCACATGTTGCGGCTCGACTAGTACGCCTATAGCTACGAAAAGTCCTCCTCAGTTGCATAACATCTGTCATAGCTCTTATGACATGCCGCATCAAGTCATACATGTCACGTGGCATGCCTCTCTACATCCGAAACAACGTATCATTGGCCTTTATGTCTCTGTAATAAGCGGGCCTGATGCCTGCATCAATAATTAATGCACAAAGTTGGTTGCCTAACTCCATCCTATATCTAGTCTTAGGTCAACCGCGCCTAGCAAAAGGCGGTACTGGTGCACCATGAGCAGGAGCATGTTTGTCTGCAGCACCGGCCTCATCCTGATCATGATCATCCATGGCATCGGTCATGTCCTGATCATCATCAGGATCGACACCTGGATCATGTGGTGGATCTGGCATCTCCTCGCCATCAAAAGAGCCAATGTCTGCAAAATATATATAAGTACACAACAATAATTAGAAAATTTCATTACAAAATTTAATAAAAACAAGTTAAAGAACATGTTATAATAAATATAAATAAAATAGTAATATTACCTCTATCATCTGGTGGCTCATCATCTGTGAAGAGGATGTTGGGACACCCTCGCTAATCTAATACAGCATAAGGAAATGGGACCAAAATTAAGGGATGAAGCTCGTCAACACTGGCTAGTAAGTCCAGTGCATCATGTGATATCCTTGCTGGAAACATAGTGTCTCCCCTCTTGCACATCATCTGCCCCCACATGTGCATCCAGGCCTCGAACATTGGCCTACGAGGTTGTCGAACAAAAATAGGTCTCATCTCTCGAAACCTCTCAAAAAATAAACAAAAAAGCTCTGAAGCAAAAGGGAAGTTGACCCTCCCTTATGCATGAGCACGACATCTATCTAAGGCCATACAAAACTGCCGCAAAAAAATGGCAAACCACTTGACAAGTCGTGACTTTTGTACTAAAGAATCAACATAATATAAAATCGAGCAACTAATGTGTTTGCCGTCACTGGTGTTGTGCGAAATGGTCGAAATGATAAGTGAGAGGCACTGCATGTCCTATCTAACAAATGCACCTATATGTAACTCACTTCTAAGTACCTGAAACTCTAAAGGAGATAGTACATGTGCTCCAATGTATCTCTGGGAGTAAACTAACTGACTCCCTACTACACAACTAGATGGCACGTCTGGGAATGAGGGAAAATGCACCCCTCTCCTCGATAGTCCTGTAATAAATAAATATCCTCCTCAGTGGGTGTGTACCACTGGTTAGGACCAACCTGGAAAGCCTGTCGGTGGGCATTCCACCTACAGATAAGATATCTCAAAAACACACTATGGGCCTTTAGGGAAGTAGCCTCCTCATAGAACTTGAGGAAGCCTACCTGCCTAAGGAACCCCTGAGTATCATTTGTAATAGGCCGAGGGTATGCATCACTCTTCCTCTCTTGGGCCTCCCATTGGCGAATCATGTCATACTGTTTAGCCTATTGTTGATGTTGTTCCTCCTCTTCTCTTTGAATCATTGACATATTAAATAATTTTTTTTTATTAAAACAGACATGTATTTAGGAGTATACATACATATATATATTTGAAAAAAAATAAATAGACCAGTCGGTGCGCCACTAAAACAGTCACGCACTAGTGGCAGTGCAGCTTAAGTTTGTAGCGCCTCATTCCCGGTGCCCCTAATGAAATAAAACACACCAGCCTCGGTGCAGTTGTCTATTTTTCAAGCATTGTTGACTATATCTAGGTTCAGAATAGCGGTGTACTGACTAAAATATACGCCCCAGAGCGTATAGTCATGTTAGCGCACCAACTTCATGAAAATTACATAGTCGACGATGTGGTATTTTACTCGGTCGCATCGTTAACCCTCTTGGAATGCAAAATACAGTGCGCTGACATATACCAGGGTGGATAATACCATCAACGCACCGCACTGGGATTCCCTTAGTCAATGGTGCGCCTGGCTAAATGAGTGCACCGCATTTTTTTTTTTTAATTTAAAATTATGCGGGGCGCCTTTCAGTAGCGCCCGGAAATGGTGTGGATACCGTTAGCACCAGTGGTGGTACGTCCTATAAATTTTACAGGTAGCACCGCTATCCGGTGCGAGCCGAACAACTCAGGTGCACCGTGCGAAATTTTTTTTTTCTTAATGGTTATTTTTAAGGTTATTTCAAATTCTAATCCACTAAAAGGCTTAATTATGGAAAAACTAGAAAAATACCTATACATTTCATCGTCGAGGAGGCATATTGGCTGTAAAATTTGCAAAAGAAATTTTGTCCACCGTTTTTCAAAATGCAAGCTGGAGATTGGCGACCAATGTAGAGTAGTAGTGCGTGAAATGGGTACAATGAGAGCACCGATGTCAGGGCAGCTCAGAGAATGGGAAATGGAACTGGTGCTTGAGAGCTCTGGAGCACTGAGGAAAGTGAAAAATGCGGTTTTTTGGCCATAATTTTTTTTATTTAACCATGTTCTGATGCACGGGGTTTTATAGGAGCACCGGTATGCTTACTTACAACCGCACCAGGTGGTGCCAGATTTGGCACGTTGTTTATAATGCACCGGGGCCATTCACTAACACCACACCAGGAAGTTTCAATTTTGGCGCGTTGTTTTGATGGTGCACTGGGGCGTAATATTCGTAAAGCACTGGTGTGGAATAGTCGTAAAACACTAGTTTTTTGGCCTTAATTTTTTTTTATTTAACGCTATATTCCGGTGCATATGTTTTATAGGTGCACCGGTGCTCTTGGATAAGAACACACTGGCACGTTTCTACTTTGGCGCAGTGTTTTATGATGCACCGGCACGAAAGAGAAGTGAAGCACCGATGCATTACCGTAATTGGATGCCTCGGGTGGGTGTGTATGTCGCGCACTATGTTCGGTGTGCCAATGTTTTGTGTGCACCAGTGCGTTCTATGGTAGAGCACACACCGGTAATTGAGAGCTCAGGAGCACTGGAAAAATGAAAAATTTGGGTTTTTTGCCATAATTTTTTTTTTATTTAACCCTTTACCGGTGTGTGTGGTTTATAGGCGCACTGGTGCTATTTCTTACAAACACACCGGTCGTTTTGTGTTTTTGCATGATGTTTTATGATGCACCAGTGCAGTTTCGTTCTACCGCACCGGGTGGTTTCAGTTTTGGCGCGGTGTTTTATAATGCACTGGCACGGAAGATGTGTGACGCACCAGTGCTATAGAATAATACAATGCATCGGGCGAGTGTGTATGGAGTGCACGGTGTCTGGTGTGCCAATGTTTTTGTACTGACCGGTGCTTTCGGTATTTTAGACCACCGAGGTGACGTTGAATGATAAGCGCACCGAGCAGAAAACATCCACAAAACCCTCCGCCCGCCAACCTCCTCTAGTAACCTCCGCTAGAAACGGATGTATAGGGTATTTTTCTGTGGGGTTCCTCAAAAACATCCGCTAGATGGTATTTTTCTTGTAGTGCTTATCTTTTGGATGCAGTATGTGCAAGGTGCCATTTTTAGGGGTGGGCACACAACTGGGATCCAGAGCATGGTGGTCCAATTCACAAATATTTACTGGTGTTATGGGACTCTAGATATAGGCAAGACATGGAGTTGATCTCGCACAGTTTCATCCCCGCTCTCTACGGGAAACTGTTTGGAAAAGATACCCCATGCATGTCTGGGTGAGCCATGGAGATGATAACCTGAGTGGCCAACTAGTTTCATGTCCCATATAGCACTTTCATCCAAGTCTTCAGGTAACTCAAGGCTCCCCATGCACTACCCCAGTTCGTCACCGAAAAACTGCTCCTCCAAGAAACATGTTACCAGATGTCGAGCAATTTTTCAAAGGTTCTCACTAAGGGCAAGAAGAAGCTATGGCCCACTCTGTCGCTCACTATCAGCGCCTACACAGTGAAATATTTTAGAGAATTAGAGGCAGAGGCTAAGCAATTCAAAGGATTTTTTCTACCTCCTGTGTCACACCGGACATATGATCCTGAAAGAATCATCCCCACCCACTGCAAGCAGGCCAAATTTAAATGGATTTACTAGCATACTCATTACCTAGCTGAAGATAGAATCAAGAACTGGTACAACAAATACAAGGAGTCCGCTCTAGAGGAATCAACCGATCAGGAAGATCAAGACAACCAGAATTTAGAAGAAAGAATCCATACGCTGGGAGGAGCCTCGTCTTCCAAAGCCGAGAAACAAAGGATCGGTACAGGCCATAACTCTTTTTCCCGGTGAAGAGAAAAGGAGGCCAAAGCTCAAAAATAAGTTGATGAGAAGGCAAAGGAGGAGGAGGATAAACGAAAGAAACAACTGAAAGAAGAACAAAGAAAGAAGCAGGCAGAGGAAACCCACAAGAAAAGGGAAGAGGAACAACAGAGAAAAGAAGAGTAAGAAAAGGAAAAATATGAGCACAAGTTAAAGATAAAATAGGATAAAGCATAAGTTGAGTGGCAGCTAAAGGAAGATCAAGATAGAGCAGAAGCTGAGCACCAGCTAAAGGAAGCTCAAGATAAATTCGAAGTTGAGCACCAACTAAAGGAATAACAAGATATAGCAGAAGCAGAGCAAAAGAGGAGGGAGGAAAAAAGTCGGAAGTCAAGGGAAGATTCCTCCAAGGGAACCGAAGGCAGCTAGACACCTCCTCCAGAGACAGAGAAACAAACAGAGTTGCCACACATTGAGGTGCCCCAAACAACTCCTGCAACCAATGTTCATTTTTCTCTCTCAGAATTGGGTACCTCTGAGGATCTAGATGAGGGAGTGCTTGATTTGACAAGACTTACCTATGATCAGTTCACACATAAGATCAAGTAGTAGAAGGGAAGATGTTTGGCACGGGACCGTGCTACACCCCTTACAGCCACCACAGAGAAGGATATAGTCTTGGATACCAGGACCAATTTAGTTATGATCGCATCAACTGGTACCGATTTTGCAGCAGCCACCAAGGAGAATGTAAGCAGGATGAGTAGATAAATTATGTCCCTGCAGAATAGACTACAGGCCTCCGAACAAAAGACAACTAAGTCGCAACACAAAAAGAAGGTGCTACAAGAATAAATCCAATAGCTTTAGGTTAGGAATGCCCCTACTAATGAAGTGCCACTCACTATTCAAGGTAAATATATATATATATATATATAAATATATATTATTATTGTTCAAGAACATAGATAAAGGAAGCCTCTATTGCTTTGGACATAATACTAGAATGGTCGAGAATGTATCCATAAGCTCCAGACACCTTGCCTAGAAAAGATTGGATTGGCACCCAAAATGACAAGGTTCAAATACGGATAAAGGTACAATCCAAGGAGAAACTCATCAAGGATTTGGAGAAAGTAATGTCCGCATATGAACATCTGATTAGCGGCATTGACTCAATGGCCGAAGTACACCACATTCCTCCTCTGGGTGCACTGGGTGAATAGAAAACATGGGATGAAGTCACCAAATATATTCAAGCATTTCTACAACCCATAAGGCAAGCAGATGCCTCTCAAGACCTATCGGCATCACAAGAAAACCTGGTTCAATTCATCTTGATACCTGTCCGAATCTCTACCAAACTAGCCTCTCTGTCAAACCAGATCATGATCAAGAGAGACACTTTGATTCCAAATGCTCTCGAGTTCTTCACAGGTTGAGAGAAGATATGCCTCAGGTCTACCCATTGAATATAGATTATTAGGCATGGCGAAGTTACCTCAAGGAACAACAACAAGTATATGTCCCTGTTCTTACAATCACCCAACTGCTCCCATGACCAAGTTACATATTTCAACAAACATAAGAGGTCGTAGGTCGCAATAGCCAAGGGGTCGCAAGTCGCAGCCATAGCCAAGGTCGCAAGTCATAGATTCCCTCAAGTCGCAGAGCATGTCAACGGTTAGGAAGGCGAAAAGTCAGGGATACCCAAGGGTCGATTTTGTTCTATAAATACTCCCTTCGATAAATTGTAAAGGATATTTTTTTTGGGACTCCAAAGGAGCAAAGATAATTGTATAGCATTGAATGCACTTTTCTAAGAATGAATACAAGCACTTGTTTTGATTCCACTCTTGGATCCGATGAGGATTAATGTGTTAACATTATGAATATTTCGTCTTATGTATCTGATATATTTATGATTAAGTAATATGTTTTTTCTACTTATATCATTTGTTGTGCTCAACTTAGTGTTCCTAAATTGAGGTCATAAATTATCAACCAGGGTCAGTAAACTGCTGAAGTGTGGTGCGTTATATGTGCCTAGGTGTCTGTTTCTCACTACATTGTGTTTAGTGTTTTTATAATGTTTTTGGTTTTATGGTTTTATGTCAAGAAGGGAAAAAAATTAAGTGTTGGTAAAGAGAAGTGAATGGTTGCACTAAAACAGAGCAAAACCTATTCTAGACTATGTATGACACTAAAGAACAGAAAATGCAAAGTTTGATAATGACTCATAGCAAGGAACTAAATCACAACATGAACTCAATAACTCATAACATGTACCCATCCAATTCCTTCATTTAGAAATATATTGGAATAGCTTGAGAAAAGGACAATTTTAGTGTAAATGAGGTTCTACTAAATAAACAATCATCTTACAATATTACAAATAATCTCATCCATGGCTAGAAGTTTATTGGAACACAATTGGAAAAAGATTATTTGTAACACAATAAGATTTCTACTCTGAATTAACTTATCATGCTAAGATCAATTCATTCTGCAGCTCAACTTGTCACCACTAAACCTTATTCAAAAGTTAGAGATTTTCTAAAATAGTTTTTGGAAAGAAAGGTTTAATTGTGAAATTGCAAGGGATTGCAGAACAATCAAGGCCTTAAACTGATATCACTAACTTATTCTTGTTCATATGATGATGCATCAATAGAAAGTTAGAACAAGATTAGTTTGTAAACAATGAAGGTCGTGAAGTCTAATTTTGACATTCAACACAACTTAAAGAACAATGAATGACACTAAACTAGAATGCAATTGATCAGACTTGAAACACGGTGATCACAACTAAACTAAAATGTCATTAACCTAACTTGAAATACAGTGAACTGGAACTGAGCTAGAATGCCACTAATCTGACTTGAAATGCAGTGAATTAAAATTGAACTAGAGTTCCATTATCAAACTTGAAATATAGTGATAGAATTAAACTAGAATGACATCTACCTCCGGAGTGCTATGACTAGACTAAAGATGCAACTAATCACTGAAATGTTTCATCTTTGTCTCATTCGGAATTAGAGGTATTTTGGAATAGTTTGTAGAACAGGACTGGCTGCAACATGTTATGTAAATGAGCATGAAAGCATAAAATTCAACAAAACACAACAAAGCTCTGAAACACCACAGCTATGTCTCATCCGAAATTAGTGATATTTTGGAAGAGTTTATAAGATCATGACTAGCTGTAACAACTGATGTAATTGAGCATAAGAACGTAAAACTAACTCCTACAACACTACAGTTACACCTCATTCGACATTAGTGATATTTTGGAAGAGTACATAAGAACGAGACTAAACTGTAGCATCCAATGCAAGTGAATATAAAATGAAAAGTTCAGAAAGTCAATTGAACTAGGAATGAAACGAAACTAAGTTACTTATCTAAATCATATGAACAAAGCTCCTCAGGTAGCAAGGGCCCTCTACCACCGGAGTAGCACGCAAATCTACTCAATATTGACTCAGCTTGTGCAATAAAATGATGTCTCTTTCATTAAAGGAGAAATTCTTCAAAATAGAGTATTTACGGTCTTCAAAGATCTAGGCAACAAAACAAAATCTAACCAACAGTTTCTCGGTCTCCCGAGTCATACTTATAATGAAATTACATAAATACACTTGAGAAAAACAGGGATAAGCGTCTTTCCCACTTCTAATCAAATTAAAACTCTTATTAACAGTCTTGTGCTTTACTGCGGACATCTGTAGAGTCTGTGTTTTGATAGGAAACTGCTTCTCCTCTACGTGCATAACCGCTTGGAGACTTTAACTCAGACTTCGTGGGGAGAAAGAGATGATGGGGAAGTGTTGTTGATTTCACCCATATGCCTTTTTCCTTGCAGTGACACCTGGAACCTACGTAAACATGAGGATGGCTGCAGAACAAACGACTGGCTACGTAATGCCTATATTCTGTAGCTGAGTCTTAGTCAAAAATTACTACACCAACAAAATCATGAAAATATAACAAGTTAGTCATTATATAAATTCTTAAAGAAAATTTAATTAATCTTATTGATCATTTAAGCCTGTAATTGATGAGGGACAAATAAAATGAAGTACAATGTGGTGAAATAGAAGAACATCTTTGAGGCTCAACATACCCCCACTGCAAAGTTTTTGCATGTCCTCATGAAACTACTCCATGTACTCTGAGACCTCTGCTAGGACATCCAACCCTCTTCTTCTGATTTTTCTGACAGTCAATGGTCTTCTGGACTTCCTTATGACTAACTTGAATCTTAAATTTGTAAGTGCCCTGATTAGCTTTTTGTTTTTCTTCTTCAATTTTTCATTGGCCTCGTACAATTTTCCCATTTGTAGAGACAGAGTTGAATTCATATCACTTTTTAGTTTCACCTGCTCCCTCAAAATGTCATTCTCATTCTTGATATGCCTATTGAGTACTTATAACTCATACTTATCTCTTCTTAGCACATCAATTTCATATTTTGGTGGGCTAGGAGTTCTGTCTCTACTTTCTGAAGCTCTCCTCTCTCATGACTCAATATAATTGTAAATTTGTTGTTGTGCTGGGTCAATTTCTAGAGTTTCTTCGTCCTCAATTTTTATGATCCCTGTTTTTCTAACCTCTGTTTTCTTTAGTATACCTCTAAGTCTGTGGCTCCGTCTTCGTTTAGATGGCCCTTCTCCTCTGTCTTTGGCATATTTTCTTATTATTCTCTCCTTCTTAAGCTGCTTCTTTATTTGAGCCAATTTCTCGGAAATCATCTCTTCACTGTCCTCTTGAATTGATTTACCAGTTTCAACTTCAATAGCTTTGGAAATTTCCCTTCTCCTGCTTCTTCTTGTAGGTTTTCTTTCATGTGGAGATTCCTTGGGTTCCTCAAAATGGTTTCTCACTAGAAATTTTTCCCAATTGTCTCCCATTTTCCTCAAATGATGTTCAATTAAGATTTTGACTAACCCATGGTGATACAAAGTTGTTTCTAGAAATTGAACCCTTTTTTTGAACATTTGAGGCCATTCTTTTCAGACTATGAAGTATGAAAAAGGGCAAGTTAATTTCCTCATCTAAGAAATGCATCATTAATTGAATATGATAGACATAGAGGGTACCAAATCTGCCTTCACAAGTTATAAATTTTTGTAAAATGAGCAACATGTTCCTCCACTTATTCTTTAATGCCGAGCTAGGAATACCCTTTTGAAAAATGGAAACATCCATACCTGGAGTCTTAAGCATTTGCCTCCATGCTTCGTTATGGAATTCCCTATTTTTGAACCACCTTTCTCCTTGTCTAGGTAATTTCGTTGCCTCTACAATGAAAGCCTCTGTAACAGTGAATTTAATATCTCCTATTTCGACCTTTGCTCCATTGAAGGACCTTGCAAATGTTTTAGTCACCTCTTTGTGAAAACCATGAAATTTCTCCAAAAATTGCAACCAACCAGCCTGCTGTAGCATTTCTCTGATTTGTGGATAACCTTCCAAGTACTTGGCTCCAACTGGTTCGGTCCTCACTATGAGACCCATAGCTTCTCTTTTTAACCTTCAAATTACTGCTCCTCTGCTCACGGTGAAAATGGTTGTTAAAGAGATGTTTTTTCCCCAAAGATGTTTCCTCTATTTTACAAATCAGAATGGCTAAGTATTGGCTGTGGAAAGGAATGATATGGAGTGGTTATGAAACGAGTGTAATGCGGTGAGGAAAATTCACACGGATTAATGAGTTGAAAGCTATCACGGAAGAAAATACCGCAGAGATATTTCGTGAGAAATTCAAAAATCATCATTAAATACTTTGGCCTAATGACATGACTAATCAAATCATTTCAGTATTTAACCGTTAAGTTTTAAATGATGATCGAATATGGTAAGATAGAAAGGTTTTTATCCAAAATTTTTATGATATGGTTGATAGGCATGATCAACATGACTAATTAAAATAACCTTTTTGAATCATATATGACTTAACTATGCTAAAATTTTCATGATTTGTCACCATAATAATTTCATACCTTTGCCTTTCCTTTGATTTTCTTTATGGTTTTGATATGCCTTGTCCTCAATCATTGATCTTCAGTTCCTCATAAATCCTTTGATTTTTCTTGTTGTCTTGAATATGCAGGATCAATTTGTTGCTAAATCAAATGATTATTGGATAGTGCCTTCAGGGTCTCTGGCTGCAGAATGTCTTCCTAGCTGTAAAATGTCTGACTGATTGCAGAATGTACTTGTAGAAGTCTTGAAACATGAAATGGAATGGTTTGAAGCATGAATGGAATGATAGAATATTGTATGAAATGAGTTAAAAATGGATCATGGAATATGGTGTGATGGAGTATGAGTGGAGTGAGTAATGGAATGAAATGAATCACAACTATGAAGTGGAGTGAAAAAGTGACCTGCAGCTTCTGATCTGTATTATTCAATTGCAGAAAGAAATCAATCTTAAAAATCTGAGATGGAAATGAGGTGGACCATGGAATGAAAATGAATGAATTATGGAATGAAGTGGAGTATGGATGAATGAAATGAAATGGAGTATGGATGAATGGAATGAAATGAATCATAAGTGAAATATGGATTTGCACTTATGATCTGGTAATAGCTACTTGCAGAAAAAGAACAAAATGGAAAAGTTAAAGTGTTAGAAAGATTCTGATTTTCACTCTATCTTTTCTGTATAAACATGTTAATCAGTGATTAGTCTTCATGTTTATACTTTTTTTTTTTTTTACAAATATCTAACTTCAGAAAATTCAATTAAGTTGATGAAGAAGAAAAATTCTTCTTCATTAACTTCACATCACTGTTTTCCTGGAATCTTTTGACAAATTCTTCTCTTGAAAGTGGCTTGTGATACAGCTTCAATCTATGACCATTCACAAGAAAAGTGACCTTCTCTTCATCTATTGTCCTGATTTTTATTGCTCCATTATCAAAAATTCTTATAATTTCGTATGGCCCAAGCCAATGTGTTTGGAATTTACCTTGAAAATCCCTGAACTTTGAATCAAACAAGAGAGCCTAGTCACCTTCTTTGAACTTATTTTCCTTGATATACTTATCATGCCATCTAGTTCTTTGTTGTTGGACTATACTTGTTTTCTGAACTGCATCTTGTCTGATCTCATCCAATTCATTAATCTGTTCCAATCTGTGCTTTTTTTCCTCTGTTAGATCAAGTCCTAGCTGAACTACCATTTTGAAAGT